>CAJVPT010003568.1:0-14995 GCA_910592055.1 Acaulospora colombiana
TATAAATTTCTATATATATTTAAAAAACAGATATTAGCTATATATATATATGTACAACTTGCCAGTGCAACAGGGAACTAAAAGTCTAGCCACAAGTTAAATTGTCAACAGACCAACTTGCAATCTACAAATATCTACTTAAATATTTTCGAGAGACTTTCTTTAGTTCAGGGTTTCTTACTGAAAGCAGCAATAGCAATGTAACAGGTTTAAGCTTGTCTAGCTTTTTGTTGACAAAATTTAATATATTAGTCCAGGATTTCTCACTGGAGGCAATATTAAACTTTATCGACAGCAGCTAGTTGCACTTTTACAAAGGCCAGCTTACAAGTATTAGTCCAAGATTTTCTACTAGAGGCAACTTTATAGACTTGCCAGATAAAAGGCTCTTGGGTTTTGTTCCCTCCTTTAATCAATTTACTCATCATTAGCTTCAATTTGTTTCTGTTTCTTCGCGACATGTATTGTATTATCTATACCAATGTTTTAAAAATAAATATAAGGTATAGTAGCAACAAAATACCAATACCTTATACTCACTTGACCGTAAATATAGTGGGAACAGGGAATTGATATAAAGGTTTGGTTGATAATTAAGGTACTAGATTATTTATTTGACAAAAGATGCCATATAAAGTAGTTGAAAAAGGTGCCAGTTTATTTAATCAAAAAAGAAAGAATTGAGTATACAGTTGCAGCAAAAGCAAAGACTGTTAATATAACAGCTATAAAAATATCAGCTAGTGATAAAAATATATCTTCGATTATAGCTATGTGGTAGCAGGCAGCTATATATATTTAAATAAAATTAATAATTTAGCTAATATATACATTTTCTCAAAAATTAGTAAGAAATAGGAAAAAAACTCTTGCAGGTAAAAAAAAACATTCCTAGGCAAGATACTTGGCAGCAAATATGATAAAGTAATAAAAGTAAAAGGAAACAAAATAAAAAATTGACAAAAAGATTGGAAAAAAATTTTTTTATTTATTGTCTAATTGTGTTTTTCTACTATAAATCACTCTTTATCGATTGACTTTTACCAATTGTTATCTACCCAAACAATTACAGCAACTTGTATCAATTGGCCTAAACAGTATTATATTGGATGCTATAGCAGTATTGTTATATAAGTACTGCAACATACAGGCTGTTTGCATCATTATAAATTTTTATTTACCATAGAAAAAGTCTAAACAATAAATATAGTTCTGACAATACATTAAATAATACAACAAAAAAAAATAAAATTTAAAACAAATCACTAGCATTTCTTGCTAAAGGCCTTTTCCATTATGATTTCAAGTACATGTATGTAACTGTTTTGCCTAATAGCTGATTTCTTTTATTAGTTATTAAATTTTTGATTGACAAAAAGCCTTGTTCTGAAGAAATACTTATTGAAGGTGCTGCCAAATAATTACATGCCATGAGTGCCAAATATGGAAATTGATGTTCATATATTCTCCATCACTTTAATATATCAATTTAGTCATTCACATTTGAAAGAGAAAAATACAACTATAATTCATCTGGTTTTTCTATATGATGTTACTTAAACAACTTTGAACTAACTGTACCTTAAATATCTTTGCCACTGCCTGATGCAATATTTTCTATACTATACTTCTTGTATTTTTAAAAGCTTTTTTATTTTATTATATTTAATATAATATAAAAATATACTTACTTTTCTTTAATTATACCAATCATTTCTTTTCACTTATTCATTTTATAATATTCTATTTTAAACCTCAGATCTAAAATAACTACCAGCAAGTTTGCTTTATTAGTCTTGTTATGTACTCTTTAAATTTTTCTAAACAAGTAGTAGTTGTTTCTTTTATTGTTTTGTTGACTTCTTTTTTACTCCACATATCTTTTAAATGATCAATTAATGTATTATATCCAGGGATGATCAAGGAAAGTGTCAAATAGCTTGAAGCTGAAATTATTTCTGTTATTTCTTTAAACTGCCCAAGCAATTCTACAATCTGCTCGAATATATTTCAATTATCATCAATAAATCTATATTGTTTTAATTCTTGACTTGATATCGTAATATACTCAATTGTTTATATATAAATTTTTTAAAATTAAAATTAAAATGAATATCAATAAAACAAATTAAACTTACTGCTCTTAGTTGTATAGCATGGGTCACCATTTTATATATTAAATTCCAGCAAGTTTCTATATCCAAAATTAGTTTCAAAGTTCTATTCTTAGGCACTTGCAAGCTGCATTTAATTTTTCACATTGTTGAGGTGATGATTGTATTTTTATTATAAGTCTATACAACTAAATATACATAAGTCAGTTACAAGTATAAAAATAAAATAACCTATCTATAAAAAATTTGCCTCCTGCAATTTATTTGAAAGTATATTTAAGGCTTTTTAGACCTCAATATTAATGTAGTATACAAGATATTGAAAATAGTTCTCTTCTGTATTAAAAGAAATTACTTGCAAATTTTCCTATTCTTCTAGTGATTTAATAAATGATAAGTTATTTGATGTATTGTCAGTTATTATTCCCATTATCTTTAAAAAATATATATATGTCTATATGTTATAATATGTAACTGCAATATATTAATGAAAGACATTTACACGGAACTCTTTCCTGAAAATCTCAAAATTGAAAAAATTTTCTTTTTAGGCAAAAACACAAAAACTCGTCCCCAGCTACAAAGTAGTGCCCCAAGCAACATGGCCTTCACAAGGCAACTGAGAAGCCTGGTAAGGCAAACAACACCAAGTACAATATTGACAGGTTAAGCAAGAGCAACAACAGGATATTAAAAGTGAAAGTGACAACACCAACATCTCAACTCAGACACACCCCCTCGGAACCAGATCAGCTCCCCCCAAGAAACCAACAGACAAAGGGAAAGGGAAGGAAAAAGAGAGCCCAAGGACACAAGTAGAAGAAATGGAAACAGAGAAAGCAAGTCAAGCGGTGGAAAACATGGAAAGTATCACCAGTAGCAGAACATTATTCCCCATTACGGCCGAAGTACCAGAGAACAGGAACACCACAGAGCCTCAAGAAGAAGACGAACAACTTGGCATTACTGCTCAGACAGGTTACAGTTACGAGGATTAAACAGACTTGCAGAAGAGACCATTTACTCCACAAGACACTCAAGACTGACAAGCCTTTTCCAAGCCATGGAAAATATACATTGACCCAGACCTGGTACCAGGACAAACCACCAGGGAAAAAATTGAACTTGTGAAACAAAAAATGGGACACCTCTCCCTGAAGTACGTGAGGATTGAATACTCAATTGGAAGACTGCAAATCACAGCTATTTTTAGTAATCAGGAGAATGCACACAAAGCCTGTACAATAGAACTTACAAATTATAAAGGCACCAAATTTAGGATGATCGCCCCATTAGGTTCCCAAAATAGCAACTCCCACACTATCAGAGTATAGGACATTCCCCAACACTTTATCAAAATGAACCTGGCAGAGTTCTTTGATGAACAAATCAGCATCGATTACATCACCCTGCAAAGAGCAGGGCCTTTTCAGATAGCAAACATAACTTTCTCCAACACATCAGATTATATAGAAATTAGCCAAGACTGGGCTCTCACAAAAGGACTCCACTCATGCAGAATATTCCCCTACTATAGAACACATGAAATTAAAGAACAAAGGGAACGCTTCAGTGCCACACTTACCTCTCGGCCTATAGACACAACAGCAGCAGACCTGGCAGTCACAATCACGAGCACCAAGGCCAAGTCAGCATACATTCCAAGAGACAACAACAATCGAGCCAAGAGATTTGCAGTCCTCACCTTTCAATCTAGGGAAGAGATGCAAGAGGTGAAATCAGTAGCCCCTGTGATTCAAGGAACCCAGACACAGTGGGTAGACCGAGAAACAAAACTATGCCTCATCTGCAGCTTATCTAAACACAATATGCACACATGCCCTGACAGCTCCGCACCCCTCCCCTAAGACAATACATCAACAGATTCAACAACCCAAGAATGCCACCATCACCCAGCCACAGAACAGACCTCAACTACACTAGCCACAGGTATCCCAACACAGGCAACCGAAGAAGCTACGCAAGCATCCTGAAATATGGAAAGAACTTCGATAATAACAACAACCATAATGACAATATCTGGCAAGCCCTATCAACAATCCAGAGAGAAATCAAAGAGATGAAAGAATTCCTCCAAGATCTGAATGAGAGAGTAGATGCTTTAGAACAATAATGCACAAATAGATACCCAGAGAGTATAGGTGAACTCATAGAAGAGCTAGAAGAAGCCACGCCTACAGAAAGTAAAGTGCAAGCAGCAGGAACAAACAACAAGATCTAAAACATCAAAAAAACACAGGAAGCATACCAACAACATCTTAACAAAATGAGCTCAACAATGGAAGAAGCAATCAATCTCTTTAAACTATCCCAACAGACAGTCTCACTAGGGCACAACTCTCCCCAATAATATGATCAACACGACTCAGCAAAACCCCCAGAGGGGAGAAAGTAGCAAAACAGACAACACAATCCCAAATTCCCCAGTTCCCTACAAATAGAAGACACAAAACAATAGCAAACACACAAATAAAAACACCATATACCTCAATAGAAATGCAACAACCCACCATCTAGTCTGGACAATCGTGACACACAATATAAGAGGCATGGCAGAGGAGAATAAATGGAAACTATGGATGGAATACTACTCAGAAAATGGATGGGAAATAGTCATCTCAACAGAAACCAATGGAGACATAAACCAGATTAAACACTGGAAACAACCAGGGTACCAATTAACAACTTCAATGGACCCAAGAAGAAAGATCGGACATGGGGTATGCATAGCAATATATAAAGACATTGCATGCAGAATATACAAGAAACAAGAAATTGAAGGACGGGCTATAGCAATTGACATGGCATTTCCCGATAAACACAAGATAAGAGTGATAGGTGTGTACCTCCCACCAAGAAAAGCTGACAGGGAGGAAAAACTCAAAATAGAAAGCACAATAAAGGAATGGATAACACAAGCAGAAAAAGAGGAAACTCACATAATAATAGGAGGTGACTTTAACACCACACCCAACCCCTCCATCGACAAACGACACACTCTCAAGAAACTAAACAACTACTGACCGGAGTCAGACCTGCTGGACTGGCTAATTACCAAGAACTTCACAGACACATTTAAAGCACACAATCCAATACAAGTGACATATACATGGGAAAACAGCAGAGGAGCAGCCAGTAGGATCGACCAAATATGGTACAGCCCACAGAACACATGGCAGTCAAGAGACTCCCATATAATAGACCATCCAGACTCCCTGCATAAAAGTGATCACAGGATCATGCTAACAAGAATCGAAGTATGGCAGCTGGAGAAACAAAGGAAACAAAATATCCATATGCGAAATTACAAGTACAACTGGCACAAAGCAGACACAAAACAATGGATAAACTTCAGAGAAGAAATCGAATCAAGGCTACCAGAAGAAAGCACGGAGGAACATGGAAACATAAATGATTTATGGAACAGGTTCAAGCAACATGTCATGGAAGCAACAAACAAATACATTCCGAAAATAAAAAACTGAAGGAAAAACAAAAAGCCAGGAAAGCCCCCAACAATGTACAGAAAGATTGTGAACATCCAAATTCTTTCAGACAAGCTCCAGAGGAACATTAACACACCTAATGCACAAACAGCACAACTGATCGAAAAACAAATAAGCAAACTATAGGAATCCTTCCCAGAGCTAGTAACAGAACTAAAAGAATGGCAAGTAAAGCACCCCCAGAACTATGTAGCCCAATGAAAGAGAATCTGTAAAGAATACATAACTAAATACAAGATAGCAGCCAAAATAATTATTTGATACCACAGGAACAAAGAAATCCAACAAAACATAATGAGGAGGCAACAATGGCTACAGGACAACAAAAAACAAATGATAAACAGCATCCTGGAAAAATCCAACAGAACCATAGTAATAAACAAGCTCATCACAGAGGAAAACAATTAGATAGAAATCATCACAGATCCAGAGGAGATCAAACGAAAAGCATCAGAACACTTCGCAAAATGGACCCAGCATAGGAAAACCATACCAGTAGAAAGTGCATCCAGATGGGTACAACAATACTCATCAAATGAAAGGATCCAGGAAAAATTGTATGACAACCTCACCAAACACATCACCATACAAGAACTCAGAAAAGCAATAAGGGACAGGAGCTCCAAATCAGCACTAGGACCTGACAATATCCCCTATATAGCCTACAAACACTTTGGATCTAAAACGCTAATATGGCTCACCAAGCTATACAAAAAGATCCTCACACAAGGTGAAACACCAAGAGAATGAAGCACAGGACACATATACCTCATACCAAAACCTAGGGAATGGCACAACAGAATTGAGATAACCAGACCCATCACTCTTCTCATAGCAGAAAGGAAGATATTTACCAAGATCATCAATGATCGCTTATCCCAAATCTGCAAAAGGCACAACATCTTCAACAAGTCCAACTGGGCAACCCTACCAGGAAGCAGTACACAGGGCCCTATCCACATAACCAACCTATGCATAGAGCAAGCATGCAGAAAGAAGAGAAAATTATGAATCCTGAGTCAAGACATGGGAAAAGCTTTCGATTCAGTCAACACTGAAATGCTGGAGCAGGCAATGAGACGTATCAAGATACCTGCAAAGATAATCAACATTATTTAAGACTTACTCAGAGGAAGAGAGAACCAGGTCATAACAATGCACGGACTCAATCCACATTATAGAGTACTAGACAAAATCGACCAGGGAGACACAATATCTCCTTTGCTATGGCATATCTTCTATGACCCCCTCCTAACTGAAATCAACAGATCAGGAAGAGGATACAGGTATACAACAAAATTCAGAGAAGACATCAATGAATCAAACGAGGAGAAACACTTAGAAGTGAAGGCTATTGCATATATGGATGACACAATATGGCTAGCAGACAATCCAGAAGGAATGCAAAAGACTCTAGACATTGCCATAGAGTTCTTCAACCATAATGACATTGAAATCAATCCCCTAAAATCGCAGTTAATCATTATCAACGGGCAGCCTGAAGATTTCGAGAGAAGCTTCAAGCTCAAAGGAGGGACAATCAGAGGTAGCAAGCCAGGTGTACCAATAAGGATGCTTGGAATATGGCTAGACAGCTTAGGGAAAAAAGGGTATCAAAAGCAGCTTATAGGTGAAAAAGTCAAGAAAACCAGCAAACTAATCGGCTGGAAGGCAACCACAGACAAACAAATGAGATACATAATAAATCACGTACTCATGCCAAGTATAGAGTACTTGCTCAATAACATGGTACTCCCTGAAAGTAAATGCAACTCCCTAATGGGTAAGATCGCGAAGAAGTACAAACACAGGTGTGGACTCGCCAACACAACCCCCAACACTCTTCTCTACAACCATACAGAGCACAATCTGAACCACATATGGGACAGGCAATTACAACTTCACTCAAGAACATGGCCACAAAGGATAAAAGACAAGGGAACCCTAGGGCAAATCTTCAGGATGGGACTCCAAAACCTACAGAACATATTCTGGTCCACCAACACAGTGACCGCACATCTCACCCAACTATTTCTCAAGGCTAAACAAAACCTGGACCACAATATCCTCTGGATATTAAGGAAACATGATTTCCAATTTCATCTAAAACCAAGGACCGAACCCCTATAAGGATAGAAAAGATAGATGAGATAATCGAAGAAACAATACCAAGTTCACTATACCATCAGCACAGGCAGACACTAAGAAAACATAATCTGATGTTCATCGGGCAGATCATTAACTCAACAGGAACATGACTATTACATTGGAGAGAACTGAGTGCCATACACAAAACCAAGAAAAGGAACAATCCAAAATGGTACAAGGAAATCACAAAAAATCTCACAAACCTAGCTAGTATACAAGATAGAATAGAAGATGAAATAAGCAACTACCGGACCTACAGTCAAGGCAGACCCTGACAATGAAAAATCCACACAAACCACACTGGGGGGCAACCTTGAAGCAGAATGAGGAAGTCATAGGCAGGAAAAAACGCAATGATAGTCCCAACACAATAGTCTACAAACACTACTCAAGAATAGAAGATCAATCACCCCTGGAAAAATGTACTAGATGCCTTCTAAGCGAGGGAAGAGACGCACTAGTTGAAACCTGTACATTCATGGCAAGAAGACAGCACACAATTCAAGTTCTAGTAGAAAAGACAAGCATCTCATCAACGGTAAACAAGGACAGCTTCACAATTACCTTATGATACAGAATGTCTCCAGGTTCCATCAAGAAAGAGTTAAAAGATCTTATCAAAACCCCCCACTCCAATCAAACCTTGCCATAAGTTACAATAGACAACAATAATACAGAGACAACAAACATCAACGAAATCTTCAAACTAAGCAAAGAAGATTTGAACATCTTGACAACAATCCAACAACAACTGAAGAACTGCCAAAATGTTATAATATACACAGACGGATCAGTGTCAAATCACGGCAACAGACCATATATGGAACTTGGATGGATCATAAAGGATAGGGAAGGAACAGAACACATATTCCAGGGACAAACCCAACTCCACGTCTCATCCACAAGGGCAGAACTGAGGCTATAACCACAGCAATTAGTACCTTGAGTAAAAACACCACAGTTGAACTATACACTGACAGCCAAGCCACAATAACAAACCTAACAGAAGCAATGGATACCAATAGACTAAAATAAGGGAAAAACTGAACCAGGCAATAATAGACACCTTTACTTATATTAGGGAACAACAAAGCCTAACTATTTCAATCCACAAAGTAAAGGCATACGCGGGCATCCCTCTCAATGAGTAAGCTGACAAATTAGCTAGGATTGATCCCACCTCCCCTGACATGAAACCCAACTGGAAAATCATCAACAGAAAACAATCTCACAGAGGATCAGCACCAATTAACATAGTCTGGGATATAACACAGATAGACATACCATGCAAAGAACTGATGAAACAAGTCAACAAAGCCGTCAGACTAACCAAATGGAAATTATTGAACAAAACACAAAACAGCTTCCCAGATGAAGACTACAGAAATATCTACTGGAAACACATATTCAACAGTATACATCCATCAAAAATGAACAGACACAAAACTTCACACAGCGATCACTACATGAGAAAATTTAGTTTCAACCTCTGGTATGAAGAGCTCTCAACCAGGACCAAGCTACACAATAGATATCCACTAATCTACAAGAAAACCAAATGCTACAAATGCAGTGAAGTTGAGGACACCACACACCCATTTCTGTGCAGCAACAACACTGAGATACTGAGGAAAAACTTCCACAGGATCTTTATCAAACATGCATCAACACATATTAATAAAGAATACAAAAAGAGCTTCAAGGAGGTCATACACATATGGATACAGTTAGCCAACCCTAGAACATTCAAACTTCTCATTCGAGAAGTGGTACTAAAAGAAATATCAGAGACACTTAATTCAATTATAACTAATGATAGCAGAGTAACAGAAACAGTCATGAATATGATGAGAGAATAGAAAGAGCTGTTATATGATATATGGACAAACAGATGTGAAGAAATCCACGATCCAAAGAATCCCCAAGGACCTACCAAGCATCACAGACATAAAACAAGCAAGACACAAAAAACTACAAGCCATATAGACCCAATCACGATACAACAATTTCTCCTAAACCTAACCGGAATTGTAAATAGATATATTAACGAGTACATAAAATACCAAACTAATATCTTCTCCATTCTATCTTTCTACACGACAACTAGCACAGCCTTGGCATGTTAGTTTCTTCCTCTCAAAAGGAAGGGCAACAGGCTGCGAGGTAGCATATAGCTTATCAAGTTTTACTATTATTGCATATACAGTACATCCCTGTATAGCATAGATTCTGTACAAATGTAATTGTAAAAAATAATAAAACAAGGCTGAGCCAGTCAAAAAAAAAAATATATATATATATATATATTAATATAAATTAAATTTATCTTCTTTTGTATTATATATTTTTCTAAGCATAATAAAAACTTTTTTTTGATATTTTTACCTGTATGCATGTCTCAAATTTGTACAAAATCTAATGTTATATTATATATTTTCCAATCACTGCTGATAAAACGTACAGTTATTACTAGAAATGTCTTTATCAAAGTTGATATCCAAATATCAAGGATGAATAAAATACAATTCTCCATTTTTTTGCTAAATTTTTTTAATTTTTCTTGATCAATCAAGTCTAAATCCATTATATATGTTTTAACAGTTGCAGCAGCTCGTATTTTAGTTTTTTGTAAGATTGATTGGATAAATGTATAGAATGCTGGTTTCTCTATAATCATAAAAGGGTATTGGTTTATGACAATCCATTGGATGAGATTTTGTTTTACTTTTTCAGGTTCATATATCCACTATATAAAAAATATATTTTAGCATGGTTTTAAATTTAATAAATATATTTATACTAACCATTATAGTATTAAAAATTTTTTTAATTAAAGGTTTATCGGAATATGAATTTATTTTTATCAAGTGGGTTTTTTCTATGTTTGAAAAGATTAGAGATGCTGCCTCTATTACATGTATATTTGGTGCTGCAATAATTACAGGAAACTTTTTTACTTATATTGAAATCAGAATCCTTTGTAAAATAATTTCACACTTTACTTCTATAATTTATTTTATTACTTGATGATATCTCCGAAAAACTACTTGTAACAATATTACTGGTATCACTCAATTCATAGCTATCTAAACTGAAACTTTCATCATTTATTTCATTGAAATCATTGAAAGAACTATTGTATTCCATTTTATTTTTGATGTAAATAATATCAGTAATGTTACAAGGAGAAAAATATTGTAAAAAATTTCACAAAATTTTAAAGAACTATATAAAGGTGTTAAAGGAATATAAAAAAAAAATTGGGGGGTTTTTTTTAATTAACTTAAATAGCTATATTTAAATATTGTTAAATTATTTGAACCTGGCTAGATTTTAAAACTTGAAATTCAATCGAATACAAAATTTAGAATCTGATCAGATCAGATTTTAAAATTTGAAATCTGTATTCAATTTGTATACAAACAGATCAAAAAATTTGAAATCTGATCTGAACTGTTCGAATCAAATCTCCAGATCATTCAGATTCGAATAAAAATTGTGATCCCTAGCTGAAGGGAGTCCTTTACTACTTTTGTGAAGTTTCTTGATCAGTTGTTTTGATTATTTTGTGATATTCAGAAGAATAGAGCACCACTGGTTTGAATCTACTATATAATTTATCAAATTTCTTGGCATCAATTTGTTTTTTTTCTCTAGTAACTTGTTGTTTTTCTCAGACTGAGCATTCTTTGACTTGGTATTCTGAGATGGAACAAAGGTAACAAGTTTTTATGTCTATGGCAATCCAGTAGAGTTTAACATTGCTTGGTTGGACTAAAAAACAAAGTGCTTCTATCAATATTTCTTCATCTTTAAAGCTGATAATTGCTAGGCATTTTTTTTTGTAAAAATTAAATCGTAAAATATAGTAGATTTTTGTTTTGGTCACCTCAATAATTTGTTTGAGATCATATTCCATAGTGCCAGGTAGTAAGTTAGTTAGTTTGACAATGAATTTGCTTCTCTTCTTCTTAATCTGATTGATATTAAGAAATAGAAAAATTATGTATATGTTACTTTTGGAGCCTATGGTCTATTTGAGGATTACTCTGTTATAGTCCTCCTGCTTTTCATATTTTACATCTGCAGATTATCACAAGTCCTTTGTTTTATATGTAACGATCTGATAGGTCCATATTTGATTAGTATAACTTTGAGTTCTCCATGTATTATATTCAAAAAAATGCCTCATACTTTTATTGTTTTGCTTTTTATGGTAATATCATTATGGGTCAGCATTTCCTGTGTTTGGATATTGGTGTTACTGTCTAGTTTGATAGTGGATACCATTTCAGTTTCTTTTTTATTTGCGAAAAGGATGGTGATATGTTTGTTTACTATATATTATTGATTCTAATTGATGTAATTGATTTGTATCTTGTGAGTGTTATCTTTACTGAGTATAATCGACTGTTGATATCTTTTTCTAGTATTTGTTCCAATGAAAAGACCTTCTTAAACCATTTTCTTCCATATTGTGTTTGTCAATCTATGAGGGGTACATTAAAGTGTTTGGTTTTTGGTGATTGTTTCCTTACCCTTGTCCTTGTTCTGGGTATCTTGTTGTGCCTCTTTACTTTCCTTGAACCAGTCAATTTCTTATGCTACTGGCATACTAAAAGCCTTTGGTAAGAATGGTGCACTTATAAAGTGATCGTGGTATTTAGCTTTTATATAGCTAAGTTAGTTTTGTTATTGTCTTGATATTTGTGAATTGTTTACCTCAAAATTGCTTCAATACCTTCATGTTCAGTGAAAACCACTTCTAGCTCCATACTTATATATGTTTGTCTTTGAATAGTTTTGCCACTTCTCAGTATTATACTGTTTTGTGTTTGCTTCTGGTCTGGTATTGTTTGTTATGAAAATATGTTTTATTCTATTAAAAACTCTCTTTTTCATCCCAAAAATTGTTTTTTACAAAAAAATTTCCTAAAAAAATTTTTTTAAAAATTTGGATGCAAGTGGAAATGATTTTTTTTTTGCATAATACTATATTATATGTGTTATACTAAAATTTTTTTTTTTTTTTAAGCTGGCTCAATCTCCAGTTGGTCTTTTATTTAGCTTTTACTCAGATATTATATTGTGTTATCTATTTCAGAGCTAACTAGAAATCAGACTATATTAGCATGTATATGAGATTACTATGAAAGATACCTTCTGGATTGGATCTCCAGGTGGACCTCCATGGCTTGTTGCCTTCCTTTCAGAAAACTAACCTGTCTAAGCTGAGTTAGCACTATTTTCCTTGAGTTTTTGTGAGAAAAAGAAATTAAAAGTTTTGGTTTTCTTCCAGTCCAAACCAGTTTCATTTGTTGGTTTCCCTGATTGATCTTTTTGCATATTCTGGCTCCATTTGCCTCTTGCTCTCTTTTCCAATTTCGTGATCCCTTGGGATCTTTCCCATTCTCCAGTTGCCTCACATCTCTATAGCCAGGTTTCTCTTGCAAGGTTCTGTATTTCTTCGAAGCACTCTAAGAGAATGTGCTTGGCTTTCTTTTTCTTGAAAATTTTGACCCACTTGTAAATCACATTTGTGATATCCCTGAGAATTAGGCTCCTAGATATTATGTTAATCCAGGTACATTGTACATTACGTTCAACCTTCTTGACCCATCACTGGTCCCATGGTTTGCTTTGTTTCTCTCTACTTTGAAGGTAATTTGATATGACCTCTAGCATGCACAGATTGAAGTCAAATTTGTTTCCTCTGCATATAAGGACATATGTCTGGTCTTCGGTAGTCACATTGCACCTAATGCATCTATTGGATTTGTATAAATCCCTCTTCTAGAATGTAGTTTAACCATGGTCAGTAACTCCTGTGCCCAGGACTTCAATTTGAATGCCCTATGTTGATGATCCTCCATGTCTGTCGGGACCATGGTGATCCTTTTAAAATGTAGGTAGTCCACCATTGCTTTTCAATCAATTCTGTTGTTAAGTAGCGTGATGTCCTGATTTCTCTTTAAACTATACAAATCGGTGACCTGCTTGTAATTGAAATGGTTACAGATGGCTTCCCTGTCATTAAAGTTGGTGATCCCATTCTTATATGCTTCTTTCCTATTGAGTGGTGTTATGTCAAGACATGTGGTTTGCCATTTGAACCTTGCTCGCTTTGCCTCGCAATCTACTTTGGTGATAGTCAGGTTATCATTCCTTCAGATCTTTTCCACTTTGATCTTAATATTCTTTAGCTTTACAAGATCTTTTGTATATTTCCTGAGTCTCGCTATCTTGCTCTTGTTCCTGTTGACTGTTAATACTGTGACTACCATCTGGCTGTTTGTGTTTAGAATTGCCTCTGTTTCATGTGGAAGAAATATGAGGGCTAATATGACTGCATTAAGCTCAGCGTTGTTTGATGATATTTTTCATAGGATTTTGAAAGATGCAATTTCCATTTTTTCTCCTGATTCAAGGTTCTCAACCTGAAAGGTGATTGTATGAAATCTCTTGTAGCAACTTACATTTGTCGTAACTCTAACTCTTTGCCATTCTTCCATGTCCTGTTGGAGTTGGTTGATTTTCACTTTGATTATCTTGTCTACAATCCATTCAGTCCATCCTTTTGTATGAACTTGACTGGATATGGGGATGTCTTCAAGGTCCCAAGATTCATGACTTCTCTGGTGGTCCATCCTGATTTTGATACTTCTTAATGAAATCAATGAAATGTGTGTTATACTAAATAGAATAATTACTATATAATTTATATTATAAATTGATATTTATAGTTAATATTGTTACTATTATATCATAACTATTATTCACAACTCTTTCTGCTGATCTTTTGACCATATACAAAAAAAACATTTGCAAAAAGTTTTTATACTTCTAAACTAATAAAGTCTTAATACTTTCTTTAAACCAACTTGAAGAAACTTCAAGAGCCATTTACTATCTCTTCTCTTCTTGCTTACTATCCTCTTCAAATAAAAACTTGACTTCTAGTGACTATAACAGGTCAAGAAAAATCTTTTTTACTAATAGTAAGAAAGTTCTAAAAGGAAAAAAAACTAATATAATATGATCAAATTTATATTTGACCAGTGTGTCCAAGTGGAATTGCTTTTAAAGAACAATTCCCAAAGAAAGAATTAAAGAAATGGTTTATATTAAAGAAATATTCAAGAAGAGATTCACCAAGAATTCTTTAAACAGTGTTACACAGTGTTTTACAAGAAATATGGTTTTCTC
>CAJVPT010003569.1:0-14992 GCA_910592055.1 Acaulospora colombiana
AACAATTTCTGAAGGATAATTGGCTGATCTCGATTCTGATGGTTAGATATAGTTTATCAAATTGGTCTAAAGTCAAAAGCACAAGATCAGCTTCCTTGACAAAATTCGTTATCATTTAAAAAGAAAAAGAAAAAAGAAAAAAAAAAAAAAGAAAAAGGAAGGATGCTAATAATCATCTGATCTAACATAACTTGGGCAAGTCATGTCCTAATTAAATTATCCTTGATCAGATTATTACCCGTAAGCCGTTTTGAATGTTTGATACTGTCTACCCATTTACAAAATAATAATAATAATAATAATAATAAACTAAAAAGAAGAATAATAAAACCTAGCGAGACGAACATAATGGTTGAGGTGATTTGATCAAATTACCTGCAAATACATCAAAACTATTTATTCCGATTTCGGAATTATTAATGCAAACAAATTCTCGAGCCTGAATAACAATGATAAAAGAGTCTTAATTTTTGAATATTAAATTTACGCTACACAAGGAGAATTAAGTTTCAGCGTTCGGTAAGTTCACTAAATTTTTTTGACAAGAAAGAATAGCAAACTTTCCTCAAATCGAAAAATTGTGCCTATTTATGCTTAAAACCTGATTGTGCGTCGTGTTGTGTTTCACAATATTTATCGCATTTGGCTCCAGGTTATTTTTTCTTTAGTATCAAATGTAATTTATACATAAAATATTAAATTTAAACATTCTATTTACTTACTGTAGTTTAGATATCTTATTAAAAGAATTTTTATTTTATATCTTTAAGTATCAATAATTTGATTATATTTTTCTTTATCAAGTTTTTTTTCTTTTATTTTTTTTTTTAATCTTTAATCAAATTAATCATATATGTTTTATTAAATATATTATAGTCTATACTAGTTGTAGTATTACTAAAACTAAATTGTTAATTAACTTAAATCTACTTTTCTTAATTTGTATTTTTCTCTTTAATGGTTATATAAAGCATCTAATCATTTATTTATTTGCTTTTATAAGAAATTAAAACATATGACCATGAATTTTATTAATTTGTATATCAATTTTTATAATATTTTTTTTTATTTATATTACTTGAAAAAACTTTTATTTATCTTCAATTTATATTTATCAGTAATAGTTTTTATTAAGGTCTTTATTTTTGCTCTTGCTTCTTCTGATTTTAGTTTATCTTCAGTAACTTTTTTTTTTTGTACCATAATAGATTTACTTTATTAGATATAAAAGAATACATATTACTTTAAATTACAAAGCAATTTTAGATCTATTTTCTCTATGTGTTACTTCTATTTATCTTTTAAGAAAGCCAGTTTGTTAAAAAATCTCCTGTAGCTTATTGTCTCTTGTGAAGAAACTAACATACCTGGGCTTCATTAATGTATATTGAATATATATTAAAAATAAATATATTTTTATTGATTATATTGGTAACTAAACTTATATTTGTTTTCATTGTTGTCTTTTGAATGTGCTATTATTGAAATTTTTTTTCTCTTGTTTTTACTTTCCTGATGTGATACAGTTGGTTTTATCATTTAGTTTTCATTTATAAAAATAGAGACATCTGTCTTGTCATATATTGAAGGTAATAAATCGAATGTATCTGATTATATCCTGAATTGTCTCTTCTAGCTTGTTTCTCTTTAGATATGAGGTGATTAGTTGAGTAATATCTCTGATAATTCCACCTTTTATAATGATATCTCAAGTATTGTATTTGTTCATATTTTTTACTACTTCAGTTTTGATGTTTGTTATTGAGGATCTTTCTATTATTGCGAGAATTTCTTTGTGATCGTGTTGATATTAAGGTCTTTGACATCTAGCCCATGTGCTTTGCATTGAAAAGAATGACTTTGATCCTCTATTTCTTGACACCTGAAGTATTTGCCTATAGTATATATGCTTGGGTAATACTTGTGCAGTATCATTATTATAGAAAGTTCTTTGTTTCAAAGTTTGAGTAAGTAAATATACAACCTCTAGTCCCAAGGATCATAGGATAAAAAGTTGATATTGGATGGGTGGAGGTTTCAGATTGAGTTTTTCTAATCTATCTGTTTTCTATAATCAGCTGTTAAGTTTAAGTTGTGATTTAGTATGTTCTATGCTATAGTTTATTTGATTTGTTGTATGATGTCTTTAGTTTTTCTTATGCTCTATATGATTTCAATGTTATGAATTTTGTATATTAGCAAGTTTGTATTGTAAGAATGTTCTGTTAGTATAGAGTATGTATTGTATTATGCTTTTTAAGGCATTTCTTGACTAGTTGGTCTGCCTATTTATAGTTAGTTAGAGTATCTTCTGTTATTATTGTGTATCATATGATATTAAGCCATCTTTGTCTGATCGTGTGAATGATGTAATCAGTAATCCTAAAGTATTTATACTTTTTAGTACTGTAGTTGATTGCTTACTAAATCTTATTGATGGTAGTGGTTGAGTCAGAAAAAATATGACAGAATGTGTTATGTTTAGGGAGGTGAATGACTATGATAATAATCAGAAGTTCTGTCAAGTTGCTAGAACCCTTGGTTTCGATTCATAGTGAGACTTCTAGTATTGTATTGTTCTCATCTTGTAGAATAATCCCTGTGCCAATATTATTGTCAAGTTATATGCTCTATCACAGTAAATGTTAATACTAGGTGAGGAAGAGAAGTTGCTACTGATTTCTTTAATTTGATCAGAAGTTTCTTTTATTAGTTTAATAAGCTTATTGAGTTGGAAGATATGCTTTGACAATGGATCTATTTCTATTGCTTCTATAGGTTGGTTTGGATAAGTCCATTATCTGGGGAGATATTTGTGTTCGCAGCCTTGTTGCCCCATTGTTTGATGATGAAGGATGGGTGGTAGAGACTACTGGTATTTTCACAAGATCTGTGTTAGTCACTTTAATGAAGTATTTATTACTTCTTCCATCAATTGTATTTGTGTTTTCATATCCTATGCAGATGGATAGTGGTGAGTTGTTAGAATATCGGTAGTATTTTATTTTGGTATGTATTGTGTCATTGCTAGTTCTTTTCTCAATAATAATTCTGTTATTGAAAATAGTGGTGCACTACATAAAAGTATTTGTACTGGTGATTGCTAATTCGATTTGAATAAAGGTATTGAGATTGTTGGAGTTATTTGGGTCACATTTTTTATAATATACAGTATATGTTATATAGATTTCGTGAATACAATGGCTGATGTTTACCAAATCACAATTGAAAGATCAGTATAAACCCCTTATTACATATTTGTCAATAAGTAATTATCCATTTTTGAAGTAGACCTATTTATATGAGTAGCTATATCTATTTTACCTCTATATACAACTACTATCTACAGTATTTAAAAAGATGTACAATTTCTTCTTAATTATTCCCAGAATAATTTATTTATAGTCTGATTATTAGACCATCAAATTTTCTTTATCCTAAACTTTTCGGTATTCTAAGTCTTTCAAAATGGTCCATGGATTTTATTCTCTCATCAAGGCCTCCCAATAATTAAGTTTGTGAAACCCGGCACAGTTACATACTTGAATTCTTGAATGAATGCCTCAATACTAAGGTAAGAAACTGAGATTTATTTTCATTTGATTTATCATTCCTTTCTTTAGTAGTATGCTACTGGTTCAATATCTATTCTTCTTATTACCTTATTGGATAATGCAGCTATGTTAAGGGATAATTCTACCTAATTTAAGACATTCAGCCTTATTACAATCCATATATAGACTGGCTTGTATCATGCAGAAACTCCAATAGATTGTTGAGATAAGCTATACATGTAAACATTGGTTATATACAATTATGCCAATAGATGTAGATTAGTACCTGCTTTTTAGAGATTGCCCTTTGAAGTATTTGATCACAGTTTTTGTGATCTGACCTACAGAGTGCTAACCACTGCACTATGGATCCATAGGCCTCTTTAGTAACCAGTTTTATCAGTTTTACCTTTTACAACTTTTTTTAAGTTAAATTATTCCATGTTTTTCTAAACTCAACAAACTTTTGAATTTTAATATCTTGACTACTTTAAATTCTACAACTACTATAAAATCAAGTTCAAGTTTCACAAATTTGAACTGATCAATTTTACAAATTCAGTATTTTCTCTTTCTAGTTTTTTAATCTACATATGTAATTTTTTATTTCTAAATAATTTAGTTAATTAATAAAGATAATTTTAATATTTGACTATAATTTAATTTTAAACTTTTTTAATATTCTTCTTGGTTCAAGTTTCAAAAGGTAATTTAACTTCAAGTATTAATATTTGTATATCCTTAAATATTAATATTTCAAGAAATATAATAGATAACCTTTTTTTAAACAATTTAATTGTTATAATAGAGATTTATAATTCAGCATCAAGTATTATTGAATAAACTATTGCTGCTTCTGATATAGTTAATGCAAATAAAGTTTATAATAGTAAAAAAGTTTATAAAGATTGTGAAGATAAAGGCAACTGTTTTTTGTAAAAAGTATATTCAGTTAATTTTTTTGTTTAGATATTTTAGATATATTAATAAAAAAAATATTAAATTAATAAAAAGTTATTTAAATAAAATTATTCATATTGTTTTAATACTTTTTTTTTTTTTTTAACCCATAGTCAGGCCAATATAACTTTTCTATTTTATTGTAAACATATTTGGTATTTACATATTTTATGACTTTCATATATTGACTTATCCATCTACAAAGTTTAATCTTTTCTATATACAACTTAGGGAGGATAATATTTTCTCCCTTTGTGGCTTGAATTATCCTCTAGTCACTCAGATCATTGCTTACAGCTCATCATTATAGATCACCCAAAGTTTTAACTATGATTAAAAATTAAATCATTTAAAATCTTTGAATATCTAACTACTTATTATATAGTATCTATTATATTGCCTTAAAACTTCATTTATTTTGAGTCTTTTTCTTCTTCTATTATATTTATGGAGGAAAGAATAGTGGAGTGATTGGCTTCTTTAGGGATTTGATCTATTTTTTTAGTTATATCTGTTGGTATTCTAAGCCTTTTGAATTTGCTAGTAATTCCTTGGTTTTGTTTCTATTCGATAATAATACTACAATACTTGTTCCAAACTTTCTTCTTGAAGGTCTTCTTCATTTTTTTACAAAATTTACCAATAGCCTCTTATATTGTTATTGCTGTAATCTTGAGGGCTTTGAGGTGCTTTTTCAGAATCTTAGTCTTGTCTTTGTGTATAAAGCCACAGATTGTGTTATATAGATTTTTATTCTATTGTTTAATGTCCTGGATTCATTTCCTTGTTACTTTTTTAATTTCTGTTTGACTCTTGTTAGATAGATCTTTTGTTTTCTTGATATATTGAAGGATTTTATTTTGAGATTTGTCCTATATAAGTGATGTTTCGCTTTGGATCTTGAGATATTCAAAAATATGGTTTAGGGTTTTCAATTGTAGTTTGCATATTGAGCATATTGTATTTAAATATAAATTTGGTTTTCTTTTCTACATCACTTGGAGAGTAGAAATCTTATCATGAGTTAGGTTTATCAGAAAACTTTTATTCTTGTTGGTACTAAAGGAGATGTAAAAGGTATTGTATGAATTGAAATATCTCCAGAAAATTTGTCAGGCAATTTCTTTACTAAGGTGTATTTATCAGTTTTGAATACATTTTTGCTCTATCCAAGCTAGTCCTATTTTCTTAGTGTTCTATTTTTTAAGAAAATCTCTAATACTAATATCAATAATATGTTTCTTCCAGACTACTATTGTGAGAACTTGACCAAGCTCAGATGTTTGTTGTCAAATCAAGGGGTTTTCTCTTCTGGCCTGCTTTGCTAACTTATCTATTATACTGTTGAACTCATTGTTTTGATAGGCTTTGATTATTTCAAGTATGAGGCAAAGATTTTTCTTTTGTACTAGATTCTTAATTCGGTTCTATAGTGACCAATTGATTATTTTAGTCTATTTTCTTATGGAAATAAACTTTTGTGACTGGATTGTTTTCCATATTTTGATATCTGTACTACAATCTGTATATATGATTACCTTTCTATTTTTGTGCATTGTAAAGATTGCAATAAGTATAGTTAGAATTTCTGCTCTTATAGCTGATGGTTATGATGTTACTCCTGCTGAGAATTGGTTGGTTATTATATTGTTCTCAATTTGAATCCATGTGAAACCCATTTTGAGTTTATTCTCACTTTTTGTATATTGCTTGTAAAATCCATTAGTAAAGAAAATGAATTGCTTTGTATAGCTTTTATAGTTATGTCCAAAACTTTTTATTAGATCTGTCATATGCTTTTCTGATTATATGGCCTGTTTAATTAATTCAACTTCCCAATTCTCTATTTGTATTTCAATCTTTTTTGGTCCTAATAAATATATAGTACTTGATTAATTTGTTGATACTGTGGGTTGCCAATTTGTAGAATTTCCTGAAAGTATAAGTGGATTTTTTTTTTAAAACTTTCTTGTCTATTTAGTTGTAATAGTAACTAGATTTGGGATATATGTGAAATCATTAATTATTTGGATGTATAAGAATGACAAGTAGTACTATTTGGGATAGAATTGTAAGTAAGCTGATATGGTGTGAAAAGTAATTCTTTGTTTTGTATTTTGACTTTCTCTACAATAATTTCTGTTGTTTCAGTCAAAACTCTCCAATTGATTTTTCATTTGTTCATTTTAGGAACCACTTTTACCATTTGAAGTTCATGTTCAATCTATTTTAAAGTTCGTTAAGACTGTTTCAGCAAGTCTTGTTGTTCTGTCACCTTTGCTTGGATTTGTGTATACCAGCTTGAAATAGGACCTTTACAAGTACTAACAAAAATTTAAACTACTCTTCATTCTTTTATTGTTAGTGTGATCATATTAATTAGTTAATCTAAAAATATTATTTTATTTCTTTTTAGAAAAGAAATAGCTTTCATATATTTTTTATTATTATTTATGGTGGTCTTGATAGACATGATATCTCCTTGCATGTCAAGATCTTTTTCCATCTCCAGCTATTATATATAATCTATAGCTTCTTTGCCATAGCCAGAGTTGCAGCAGCAAGATTATCTTTCTCAATTGTCTTGACTTCTACTGGATCATCAAATATGTTTTTGAATTTCTAATATTTGAGTTGACTTTATTTAAATCAAATAACTATTGCAATTCCTAAAGCTTTACTATTGTTTAGTTGACAGAACAGTGTGGTTATATAACTTTCGGGTTGAATTTCCCATACACTTCTGAGCCTATAAATTTATTTGTTATGTATATAATTATTTGACATTGTTTTATAAATTAGAACTTTGTTTTTAACAGATACTGTTTAGAAATTAGATAGGTTCAACTATACTTTCTTCTTGTAAGCCAGCAAAATTAAATTTTTATAGGATTTTATGCTTTTTATATATACTGACAAGTCTATTAATCAGTATTTTGATAAAGTATTTTCTTGTTGTCTCTAGTAATATTATAAATCTTATATTGCTTAGACTATAGTTCTATGGTTTTGACTTGAATATTAGATAAATGTTTTTTCTTTCCATTTTTTTGATATATAACACATCTTAATTATCTGATTGTATAGTTGTTTGGGAGTCTTTTTTTCTTAAGGGCCTAGGTTTTTAAGTATTTTATAACTGATATGTGATAGATCAGATGCTTTCTTTTTAGAAAAGTTTCTTAGTATTGTCTCAATCTCTTCTATTGTGATTTCTTCCTGTAAAAGAGAATATTATGCTGATTTATTTAATTCTTTGGTTAATATTCTCTTTTTTATTTAGGACTAAGACTCTTATATTAATATTTCATTGCTTAAAAACTTTTTGGTAATATTTTTCTATCACTTGTTTGATTGTTTGTGGGTTTGTAGCTATATATTCTTCTTCATCTTGGTTTCTGATCTTAATCTGATTTATGGTTATCTTGGATCTTTTTCAGTTTAACAGAAAGTATAGTATTTGTTTTTTATTGCTTTTGAGATCTTTATATTTTATTTCAAGTGCTTTATTGATCTAGCTTTTATTATATAAACTCTCTTTCTTTTTACAAGCTATTCTTAATGTATGTTTTATATTGAAGATATTTTTGAACTGCACTTGGGCTTCTTCTAAGAACTAAGCTGTAAGATCCCAATCTTCTGTTTCCTTGTATAGGAAGTAGAGTTTATTGATCGCTTATATAAGTTTGTCTCTAGTATTTGTATCCCAACTGTAATAAGTCTTTTTTAACAGATAGTAGACTCTATTGATTTCTTTATAAGTTTTGTACTCTTGTTTATTTACTGGCAAGTCGAATCTTTTCTTATTTGATATCAAATATATTTATTTCTTTTTAAGAGTTCTATATGTACCTTTGATAAAAATATTTTCAAATTCCTGCTATACCTAATTCAGCTTTATTTGAGTTCATATTGTGTTTTCAGAGTATGGATATAATTGGTCATATTCTATTATTTTGGATTCAGTCCATTGTTTAAATTTTTCCTACTACATTGATATTGAGTTAATAGGATCTGGGATCTTTTTGCCTTGTGTTTTTTTCTAGTTTTGATACTCTTTATCTTTCAACAAGTTATCATTTATTAGTCTAATTATAAGAAGAGTATGATCACTGTTTGTAACTAACTCTATTGAAATGTTTTTGAAATCATTTAAGTTCTCTTGGCTAATATCAGTTATGGATCAGATATAATCAATTCTGCTATAAGTATATTTGTTAGACCATATGTATATACTCTTGTTTTGTTCTCATATATTGTGAATATCAGTAAAGTTCCAATTTTTTAAGAAGTTAAAGATACCAATTTCAGCTTTTTTGTATCATATTGTCTTCTTTTCAGATGGGAGTTGATCTGTTATTGAATTTACTACTGTATTAAAATCTCATATGATAATAATCTTGAATTTCTGTTGTTGTTTATTTAGAATTCTTTTTTGCAGTATTTGTTAAAATCATCTACTTTTTGTCTTTTCAGATGGTAAGTAGATTTGATATATACTATATATAGTTTACATTTCTTTGAGAAAAAGTTTGCACCTATAATATAGCTTTCTTTTTTTTCAATCAATTCCAGTTTCTTTTCATATATCTTGTTTACAAGTAGATCCACATCTGATTCTCTATGTTTGATATCATTATAACTATAGAAAAATTTATATGTCTTTTGAAACTTAAAGGCATGTTTTGTTGCTTTACTCCTTAGTTTTGTTTTATTGATACCTATAATTCTAATACTGTATCTAGTTCTTGTATTTTGTTATATAAACATTGTTGTTCCAATATTGTGTTTATTCCTCTTACATTGTATATCTCTATAATTATAGTTTCTTCCATAGTGGATTGCAATGTGTCATTCTAATATATTGTTTGTTCTTTAAGATTCTTATTGATAGTATTTGTTTTGATCGACTTGATGAAGTTGTTTAAGTGTTATATAGTAATAGAAATGTTGTTTGAAAAGAATATATTTGTTGTTAGATTATTGTTTTTGAAATTGTTTTTGATCCAGGAAGTATTAGATTTCTCTTGTGGATCTTGTTTTTCATTAGTGTTTTCTATTTGAACTGTTGCAACTTTTAGTAGCAATTAGCTCTTTTCTATCTTATAGATTCAGAATAGGATTAGATCTTTTTTTCAATGTGACTTATTTTACTATTTAGTTTGTTTAAGCTATATAGAATTTGTTGCAATGGGTTTTGTTCTACTTCAGATTTGGTAGTCACATTATTGATGATTCTGAAACTATATTTTTTATATCTTCTTTTCTATATATTAATTAATTCTTTATTACTTCCTATTGTTAATTGTTAATTATATCTTTTTTTTGGATTTCTTATATTTGTTCTATAGAATCTTGATCTTCTTTTTTCAAACTCTATATAAGAGTTTTCTATATTATATCCAGAATCAAATTCTTCTATAGGGGTTTTTCTCTATATAGGCTTTCTATTGAATCTAAGAACTGACCATTATGCTCTTTATTAATTTTGTCAATTTTTTGATCAATAAGTTCATGTTAAGTGAAAATAGTCCTTATCACTTCTGTTTTGATGGAAATTATCCATAGATCTTTTAGCTTATTGTTCTATTTATAAAGAGTGATTTGTGCCTTGATTTTTCATTGTAATCTTAAGTAGTTGTATATATAAATATTGATGAGTTTTCTATATATTTGTAAAGCTGCCTTAACTTTTTGTCATATATAGCTACAATCTATATTAATTAGGATTGCGAATAGATTTTTATTTTCTTCTTCTGTTTTTTTTCTAAAGATTTTTTTATCAGGTGGAAATTCTAACTTTTTCCATTTTTCTATACTTATAAGTATTATTATGAAGTTCTTATCTTAGCTTTCTTCAAACAATTCAAAGCATCTTCTTTTTCTTCAAAAATGAAGATTGTTCAAGTATTATCATTGAGAAATTCTTTTGTATAAAGTTGTAGTTTCTTTGATAAGCTAAGAGTATTTTGAAAATATACTATTATTTCTTTTTTACTTTCTCCTGGTATTCTAGATATTAAAGTTTCCAGTTTGTATATTCTATTTTTGATGATATAAAATGAATTAATACTAGTTAATTTAAAATTTCTAATATTATAGGATTGTAGCTTTGCAATGTTGTCTTCTTTAACTTTTTCTTGAATTTCCTCTATTTTTAATTGATCCTCAATCTCTTTATCACCCATTTTTATTTTGACATTGTTAGAGACATCTATTATATATATTGATTGAATTTCTATATCTATTTCTTTATTTGATAATTTTGTCAAACTTGAATATAGGTTGTTTGTAACTATGTTTTCTTGCTTCGTTTGTTGCTATTGATATATTTTTTTTCTCTTGTTTTATTAGTTCTATATACTTTACTTATTTTTCAGGAAGGGGGCCAACAAATCATTTTCTTTTTTTTGTCCTTAAGCCCATAAGTATAGGATGTATTGTCTTAGAATTGTAACTTTAGTAAAACTAGTGTGATCAATATGGAGAATTTTAGCTATAATATTATCTAGAATTAAGTATCTTTTAAGACTAGAGGTTGAGTTGAGGTTATTTTCTTGTATAAAAATTGTATTGAGGATTGTTTGTATTGCTTATAGTTTTTTTTCTTGATTATACTTGTTTGATAAATTGATCAGGGTTTTTAGGATATAGATTTCATATTTCTTTGTGATCTGTAGTAATCTTCGTGTTGTTGACATTGTTGTGCTTATCACATATCACAGATTAATAGGTTTAACTTGTGTTTTGTTGTTTATAACACGTAATAAAGGTTTGTTTATCCCTTGTTACTAATTTGGTAATGCAAAAAAACTTTAAAGTTGTTGTGTTATGAATTTAAATTATGCTTCATATGTTTATTGTAATAATAATATTGTTATTATTGTTCATCTTGTTATGAACACATGAAAATATGAGTGTTGTTGATTCATTTACTATAAATACATAGATGATCTATAAATATTGTTTATATGAACATATGAAAATATGAATGTTGTTAATTTGTTTACTATAAATACGTAGATGATCTGTAAACATTATTTATATAAACACATTTTTTGGATCTTGTTTTTCTTGAGGAAATATTATATACATGTTTGTGTGATACTGTATTTGTTGAAATTTTGTTTGTTGTGATATATATGCTTCTTTACTGTATAGTCAATGAAGCTTGGAAGTCCCTTTAAATTTTATGAGTCTTTGAGTTTAGACTGATTAATCAGTCTAAATTATTGCTTGTAAGATTCCTCTTGGTGTTGTTAAACTATAAAATTTTACCATATAATCTCCCTAGTACCCAGGATAATTCTAGTACCTCAGATTAACATATCATGATCCTTTTGGTCACCTGAAAATAAAGATCTTCCAGAACACTTCTAGAATATTGATAGTCAATTTTGCTATTAACAAACTTAGCATAAAGTACTTTAGAATATTCTATAGTTCTAGCTTATTATATGTAACTATTTTTTTCAAAGGATACTTGAGTTCTGTTCAAAATAACATAACTTAATAGTCTAGCAAAACTAATAGTATTATTATTACTATTATTTATCTTAGTTTATATTCTCAAATATTAACTTTAATCAGCTGATCTCCAGTTTCCTAAAAATTTCCTTTTTTGGTAATATTTTTGGAAAACCAAGAAGCCAGCCTCCAATATCTAAGAAACACATAGTCTAAAAACAACAACAGCTTGTTACCAAGCTTCAAAACCACTATATTTCTTTGTAATAACAATTACAGGGTAAGTATTAGAGAAAAAACTATCACAGTATAGTTTTTCTTTACAGAGAAAAGAAAATCCCAAGAAAACTGATTTACAATAAGCTCCTGAAATCTCAACCTCAACTCCATAAAGCTCTCAGCCAGGCCAGTACAGGTTAACACCTTTCTTGACACTAAAAAAAGCACTATAGGCAATAATTTCAGCCAATAAATCAGCTAAAGCTTAGAGCCTACAACACTTAGGAGGACGTCCAAGCCTCAATTACTCAACAGTAAAGAGTGACATAAACAACACAACAATACTCCATATCTTATATTACATAATGCAAACACGTCACGTCTACCAGTTTAAACAGCAACCCACTTACGTGTCTGATAAATAACCTGTTTATATGTTTTCGTTTCATATTTACACGTAATAGTGGTTATCAATAATACAACAGATCTAAAAATAGTAACGCAGCTTACAATTAACAGATCAACACCTTGTTTACATGTTTATATTTCATACTTACATGTGATAGAAGCTATCAACAAAAACAATAGATCTAAAAATAGTAACACAGCTTACAATTCAAAGATCAATACCTTATTTACGTGTTTACACTCTATATTTATACATAATAGTAACCATTAAAATGCAATAGATCTAAAATAGTAACACAACTTACAAGCAACAGATCAACATTTTGTTTACATAAACAAAACAAATAAATAAACAAACAAGTATTACCCAAATAAGCAAGGAATAACTATCACATAACTCAGCACTACTCAAGATAGCATTTAATAAAACATATCAATACCATATATAGTGACCTACTCTTCACATCCCATGATCAACATGTCTATAAGAAAACACAAACTTTTACAGGTTGCTAAGAAAAGAGAAGCACATATCATTGAAACTTTAGTCCAACTAATGGACAAATATAATCAATAAAGAAAGTTATGGGCCTCACAAACCTTCTTGAATATTACTTCAACTCAAGAAGCTATTGCAAATCTAGTCCCAGGTTCAACTAGATACTCGATTATTGATAGTATCATTACTAGAATTCTGGATGTTGATCACACTATCTTCATCAAAGCCAATGTTCTTAGACAATATATTCTTTACTTATGGACTATAGAACAAGGAAAAGAAAAAGATCTTTTAGCTCCCTTTTTAGAAGAAAAATACCTGGATATGATATAACAGGCAGAACAAATACAATATATCTTATAACCATTGTCAACAAATCAGTCAACGATTGGAAGTGATCTCCCTATTAACAACTCACCTAATAAGGCAATGGCCATGGAAGTTCAAGTAACCACATCAATTGAAATCCCGATTGTCACTGAAGTTGAAATGGGAGACAAAGAACTAGAACACAAAATTGAAATAGAAGTCATTGATAAAAAAATTAGAGGGGATAATATTGCTGAACAGCAAACATATAAAACAAGAAATAGGAAAACATCCAGCATTAATTCATACCATATTAAGAAAAATAGAGATTTCAAAATGTGTGTATTTACTTCAAGACTTCCAGGAGAAACTGAAACAGAACAAATAGCATATCTCCAAAATACATTAAGTCTACCAAAAGACTCTTACCCCTTTACAAAAGAATTTATCAATGGCAATGCTTGGACAACATTTTGCTGTGAAGAGGAAGAAGATGCATTAAGATGCCTTGAAAAAATCAATAGAAAGAAGGAAGACAATTTTATCATAATACCCCTAGGAATAGATAAATGGTCAAGCCCAAGCCAACCATCAAATAAAAAAGTGTTTCAGAAAACACAGGAGGAAAAAGAATTATCATTAGTGATTACCTTGATTGATATTGACTATAATTATTTACGTCAAAAAATCAAGACAGTTCTCAATAAATATGGACAAACAACAAACATTCATCTTTACAATTACTTACAGTCACAACATGGAATCAAGGCATGTATCACTCCTCACAAACAATATACTGACCTTGAAGAAAAATGGATGATCCATACTAGAGCAGAGCTATTTTTTCTAAAAATGAACCTAATGATAAAGAAATCAACAAAATTATTAAACAATGCAATACACAATCCTTGCGACTATATAGAGTACATAACACTACTACTGGGTTAATTGTGCGAGCAGTTAAACATACCAAGGTCAGAGCATGCTACATTCCTAGAAATCCTCATATACTCAAACGAAGAGGCTATGCTATAATTTGTTTCTCAACAGCACAAGATCTTAATAATGCCTTAAAACATCACATTTGCATTCATAGTTACAAACTTACATGAAGTGCAAAAGAATACTTCAATCATAAACAAAAGTGTTCACAAGAAAGACAGGATTTCAATGAAGCAGAGGAATCTGATACTAAATCCGCACAGTTAAATAAACAACAAACTGATAGTATAGAAATGAGTCAAACTGATATCAGAAATAATATAAGGCCCAACTGGTACACAACATTAGAGGATGAATCAGAAACTGAGATCAAGAAAAGAACATATCTTAATAGAAGGAAAGGAAGAAGCAATCTTCAAGGCAACAAGCTCATTGCCAACAAAATAGAGACCTCTAGATGCTTTGCTACTGGTAGTAACAGAGAACCTATTAATTATCACAATAGACAAAGAACACATAACAGATCTGAAAGCCCTTATCCTGAAAGTGAAAGTGATCAAGATCCAATTCATCAGATTCTAGACAATCTCAAGCGATTGAACAATAGAATAAATTTAATTGAGGAAAAGACAGG
>CAJVPT010003570.1:0-14991 GCA_910592055.1 Acaulospora colombiana
CGCCAGGTGCCTGTGTATAGTGCCCTTAGATTGTTGAGTTATTATCTATCTTCTTTTGTTTTCTACTAATGATTAGTTCTACATTCTTTTTCATTGCTATCCAATGTGGTTTCACTATTGGTGTGTCTGTTGTTGGTATGCATTGTTGGAAACAATTGATTTGCCCTTGTTGTTTGTTGATCATCCACATCTGCAGTTTGCGTTGTAGTATAAAGAACCATAATGGGATGGGGCCTGGTATTGATTTTTAGTGAATTATTATAATTTGGCACCAGTGTAGTGGTTTTTCTCTTTTACTGTTAAGGAGTTATCCTCTGAACAGAATGTTGTGTTTTCTTAAGTTGGGTTGAATTCTTCTATAGAATTCTGGATCTGTTATTTCTTTGATAGTGATATCTACTATTTCTATGGTCTTGAAATCACCTGCTTGGACTTTGTAGAAGGTGAAGCCATGCATTCTGAGCATCCAGATAATGTTGTATATGAGATTTCTTCCTGGTTCTAGAAAGGAGGCTTGTATATAGTTGTATATTTCTTTGGTGGACCAAAGCATATTTTGTGTTGATTGTAATCGGTGGCATGTTATGTCTCCTGTAATATTGTTTTGGTTCACTCTGGTGCACCAGTTATTGGTATGTAGTTTTATTTGTCTATCCCATATATACATTATATTGTGTTCATATTTGTTATAGAGCATGCTATTAGGTACTGTGTTGGCCAGTCCTATTTTGTGTTTAAATGTTGTTGTCAGTTTGCTCATTAACTAATTACAAGTTTGTCTAGTTAGCACTATATTATTGCATATGTATTCTATACTGGGCATCAGGACGTGATAATTATATATTGTGCCTGTTTGTCAGTGATCCTTTTTATTTTGATTAGTGTGCATGTGCAGGTTACCTTCTGTTTTATTAAGAATTTTTGATATTCTTTACATTTTGAACTATCATATCCTATTTCTAGAATTCTGACTGATATATTGGAAGGACATCCTTGTATCTTTTGATTGTTCATCAGTACTCCTTGTTCCAGGTCTTCCTTTGTACTGTTGATAATGATCAACTGTGACTTGCTAAGATTAATTTTGATATTGTTGATATGGTAAAATTCTTCTGCTGTGTGTATGATTTATAGTAGGTCTGTTCTATTGTTTATTGTCCATGTTGTGTTATCCATATATGCATTGAACACTATGTTAGTAATTCTTTTTTTCTATTCTATCTTTAGTTCTGTACATGTTCTAGAGCTAATTGTATATTCTTTGTGTTGTTGACTAATCATGAATAGTAGTGGGTTATAAAAAATGTGCCACAATAATGAAAATATTGTGTCTATTTGATCTATTCCATCTCTTATCTGATACTCATCTGTTAGTCCATGGCATGTTATAACTGCATTGTAGCGGTTTCGAAAAATACTGAGCAGAATTGTTATTATTGTGTCTGGTACCTTAATCCTTTGAAGTGCTAGTTGTAACATTTCTAGATTTACAGAGTCGTATACTTTTGACATATCTTGACTCAAGATTTAGGCTTGTTGTTTAGTTTCTTTTGTATATTCAATAATGCTACTGAGTATGTGAATTGAGTCTTGAGTACTACTACTTGGGAGACCTGCCCAGTTTAGTTCGCACAGTATTCTGGTGTGAGTTAGTCACTTTACCAGTCTATTCATAATGATTTTGTTGGATATTTTTCTTCATGTATCAAGTAGAGTATAGGTCTAGTAATGTCTAGATTGTGTGCCCAGTTTTTGAGTTTGGGTATGGGATATATGTATCCCTTGCTCTATTCCCTGGGTGTGATACCTTGTTGGATAATTGTGTTGAAAATCATTCTGAGTTCTTCTCTTGCTTTGTTCTTTAGGTGTTTTTATGCAGAATATAGTATGTGATTGGGGTCCAGAGCTGACTTTGAGCTGCATTGCCTGATTGCTTGTGCAAGTTCCTCTGTTGTAATCTCCTCTACCATGCCTTTGTAGTAGTACTGTTTAATGTATGGTTTGGGACTATATTCAGACTGCCACTTGGGATGTCGTTCTAGGTTTTGAATGTTTCTGTGCAATGTCCAGTTATAGAAGTGTTCCTTTACTTTAGTCTTGATTTCTGCTGGCTCTGTAATTATTTGCACTTCCTCTCCTTATTGAACGATGAGACTGTCTAGGTGTATCTGCCTTCTGAATCTTTCTAGAATACTGTTAATTATGGCATGCTTATCACTATCATACTGCTCTTGTCTAATCTGAATTCTTCTTTTTATGGAATGTTTTGTCTTCTATAAGAGATGGCCTTTGCAACCATTTTGTATGCCTTTATATTCCCTTGGATTATTTTATACCATTTTTCCAGGTATGCATCAGGGTGTTCAGCTTCTAATTCCTTGAGTATGGACACTAGGTCTGGAATCAATTTTTGTATGCTTACTGGAATCTGGAGTGGTTGATATACTTTCTCTTCTCTCTTTTCTGTCCTTTGTTGTCTTACTTGTATAAGGAATTTTTGTAATTGTATTATGAGTGGTATTTCATCTGTATCTTTGACTAGGTATCTTTTTCTCCGATGGACTTTCTTTTTTGGGATATATTTCTTGGCTTCTTTCTGAATCGTGTCTCTGAACTGGTTCCATTTGTGATCTAAGGATTGGTGACTCATGCATTCTGTTTGTATATTGCACTCAATGTATTCACTGAACTTTTTCCATTACTGGGCCATGGCAAGTTACCAGCTGTACCTGTGATTATGTCTATGATAGATTGCTTGTTTGGGTGTGTTGATGTTCCATACTTCTATCTCTGCTATTATTGTGATGTGGTCACTGAGAATTGATGGTGTGATAGTGTCTTGGATGGAGGCTGTTTTTGATTGCCATATTGCTTGTGGGCTCATCCATATTTGATCAATTCTACTGCTACTTTCCCCTTTGTGCCAGGTGTATTCTCTCTTTGTAGTTTGTGTATCCTATATATGTCTTCCAGATTGTTATCCAACAGGACTTGTATTTGTTTTCCTAAAGGCTTGTGTTTCTTATTCGTCTTTGTACCGTTGTGCTTGTCGATTGCTGAATTGGGAACTCCATTTATGTTCCTGCTATTAAGAGATGCCATCCTTTTTTGGTTACTTCTTTGATCCATTTGTTTAGAGTGTTGAGTACAATTTGCTTTTCTCCTTCTATGTCTTGTATAGGAAATACACTCCAATTATTCTCATTTTTTCCTTGTGCGGGAAAGCCAGGTCAGTTGCAATGTGTCTTCCTGCAAGTGTTTTGTAATTGTTATTCTATATGCAATATTCTTGTTAATTATTATATTTAACCCTTGTCTGCTATTTTGTGCTTCTTTGTATGTCCATATGATTTGAAATTTCTTGTGTTTCCAATGTTTAGATTGTTAATGTGAGCCGTTTGTCTCTGTAGTGACTATGATATCCCAGTCTGCTGCATCACAGAAGTTGAATCATGTTTCATGTTTGTGTGTCTCTACTAAGCCTTGAATGTTGAATGTTGTGACTTTTCATATTGGTTTGTATTCTTTATATATTGTTGTGTCTATTGTTATGCTAAGTGTTATACTATTTGTATCTGGACTGTGATTTGGAGTTATTGCTAGATTGTTTGTTTCTTCTGTTTGTTTTTCTGCTGAATTATACGAGTTTGTTGTTTAATTGTTTCTAGAATTGCTTAATTCCTTTATTGATGGAGTACTTTGATTACTACCCATTATTGTTTATGTGATAGGAAGGGTGTGCTGCCTGAGATTGAGTTGAGTACAGTATTATACATTTGATCCATTTGTTTGTTAAGTTTTTGTATAAATAACTGGATACACTGTTGTTGGGTGCGAATGTCTTGAGTGTTGTTTTGGAGTGGTGTGTCTGTTACTGAATCTCTTTCTGTGTTGAGAGGAGAGGTATCTTTATCCATTTGTTTGATATAATCCTCATCATATGTTTCTAGATTAACTATGTGTTCTTCTAAGTCAGCTATATCTTCTTTAATCTCTTGGATCTCTCGCTTGATTGTTTTGAGTATATGGAGTACTTCTGCCATAATTGATTGGGGAGATTGATACTGTGTTTTATCTTTTTTTTGTTAGTCTTGCTGCTGTTGCGTAGAAGCCTGGCCTGACCTTCTTTTGATTGTTGTGTATAGTTGCTCTTTACCTTATGGTTTCACTACGTGCTGGCCTAAACCTGTTGTATAGTTTACTGAACCTGTTAGCTTGTTCTGCATTATATTGATTGCAATATGTTCTTCTTTTTTTAATTGGACATTGAGCAACTAAGTGTGTTGCACTTCCACCAATAGTACAAAGTTTTGTGTCAATTGTTTTTCATTTTGCTTGGGTTTTTCCAAGGAGAATATTATGTGTTGTTGCTGCTTCCAGATCTTCCTAATTCATGAAACCCATAATTGTGAACTGCTTGTGCCTGTATGAAATATACCTGGGAATGTATTATGTCTTGGCCTTAGTCTGTTCACAAGTAAGTCTGAGATTGAAAGCTATAGTATTGGGGGGTAGGTTTGTTAATTTGACTATGATATTTCCTTGTGCTTTCATTTGGTCCATATCCTATTGTGCATCAAAAATTCGACTGAGTCTGAGCGTAAGAAGATACTTCATTTGGCAACTGCTGATTACCACATTTGCTGTGTAGACATGTCAATATTTGTGATCTCTCCAAATTTGGCAAAGATCTTTTGTACCTCTATAAATTTTGTGTCTAGGGAAATGTCCTATACTCTAATACTGTTTTCTTTATTTGGTCTAGGGGATGTGAAAGCCAAGTGTTCAAGATGCGTCCCATCTGTTTCAAGTAAGATAGTATTGCATACTTCCTCTGCAATATAATGATCACTGAAAATGGCAATAATGTGTTTCTTCTTTCTTTTTCCTTTATTGCAGGTAGAAAGAAGGCCCGTGAGTGTGTTCAAGCTCTTTGTGATGTGTAACGTCTTTTAGTTAGTAGTTCTTCCTGGGACTTCTGATGCTTTGATACCTGTCATGATTCTTTCTCTTCCAAATCTTGTTGTTGGATCGATCAGTGATCTTGGTCTGGGTTTGCCTACTCTACCAGCTAATATGTTTCTATGTGAGACTTTATGCCATTACTTGTTGGATTCAAGTCTTGTTTTGCTGCTGTTGCCTGATTCCTTCATCTCTATATCTGAGTCATCTATTTTTGCTGTTGTGAATAAGGCAGTAGAGATTTTGCTTTGTTCAATTTCTTGGATATTTTTACTCCTATCACTATTGTCAGATTGAGTGTCTTGTGTAATCATTTCTTCCACTTCATCGCTCCAAGTTGGTTGTTTCTGATTGGTTTTCTTTTCGTTGGTAGTTTCTATATCTGTGGTTAAAGTTTGGTTGACATTCTGGTTCCTTGGCTGTTCTTTTCTAGTGTTTTCTGTGAGGGCTTCTTTCTCTTTTCCTTTGTTTTTTGGATTCAACTTTGTTGTCTCCATATGAGTTTATTTGCGCAGAAATCTTGTGTTACCTTTTGTTAGGATATTCTCATTGTAATTGGGTCTGCCCTAGATATATGGGCTTCTTCAGTCTCTAGGAGAGTTCATCTTTCTGTTCACTTTTCTTCTTATTTCCTAAAATAGCTTAAAAAGAAAATTTTTAAGAAAAAAAGGATCTGTGGGAAAGAGTTTTTTTTTTTTTTTTTTTTTTTTGCTGCTAGGTTGTTACTAGCATATAGTTCCTGCAAATTACTGCAGTGTTTTTGTGTTGTCTGGTCTGATTTCCGTTAAGTTATATTGATTACTACAGTGTATAATTGATATGGGGGTTGAACTGGCTAAGTGTACTCTTTGCTTGAATGAGCTCTATATTCTTTTATCGATCTATGATATTTCTGTTTGAGTAAAGACATGATTGCTCAATAGATATTCTATTGATGGGAATAGGATATGGTTGATACATAGTTGTATATTTTGTCTGTAATGGCCTTTCTCTTCAGTTGATTACAGATGGTATTAACTTTTCTTTTAATTAATTTGTATTAATATACTTTTTCTCTTCATTTTTCAGGCCAGACCCCAAGTACTCTAATTGCTTGTATGCTTGTGATTGGTGATACTTTGTGTTCTTGAAAGGTGATACTGTCTTGGGGACCATTGATGATGAGGAGTTCTGATTTGAGTGGATTGACGGTAATGTTGTTTAGGTGAAAGAATGATGCACTGATCTCCATTATTGTTTCCAGCTGTTCTTTGTTTTGTGTGATGAAGGTGGTATCATTCATGTATGCTGCCATTAAGATATTTAGTTTGGTTGGGCTACAGTTGTCAAGTATAGATTTGTGGCATGTCAATTAATAGTCTTGTAAATTGTTTATTTCTATAATAAGAGGGTTGTAGTAAATTTACCAAAGAAGTAGTGAAATTGTGTCTCCTTGATCGATGCCTTCTTCTATCTTGTAGAGATCTGTTTGACTGAAGAATGTGATAACTTTATTGGATCTGTTTGAGAAACAGCTGTTGATAATATTGATGATTTTCTGTGGTATTTTGATTCTATGGAGTGCTGTTATAAGGTAATCGATATTGACAGTGTCATATGCCTTGCTCATATTTTAAAAGAGCATCAGGCAATACTTGTTTTGTTCCCTTGCATATTTGAGCACTTGATTTATTATGGTGATTGGTTCACATGTGCTATTACCTAGGAAAGCTGCCAGTTGTTTTTTGAAAGGATTGCGTTTTCAGTTATGATCCTTGTAAGATGAGTTTGGTGAAAATTTTCTTGATGGATTCAAGCAGGGTAATAAGATGAATAATGTTGATATTGTATTGCCAATCCTTTGGTTTAGGGATAGGATATATTGTCCTTTCTTTCCATTCTTTGGGGAGTTTTTCATATATGAGAATGTTGTTGAACAGGATAGTTATAGAGTCTAGAGCTTCTTTGCTGAAATGTTTATAGACTATATATGTGATTTGTGAAAGTTCAGGTCTGACTTGTTACTGGATTTTTTAATGGTTTGTTTTATTTCATCAGTGATGAACGGATGTAATGCGTGATTGTACATTCTTCTTTGATATGTGGGATTGGTTAATATGTTTGTTGTGATGCTGTGCCTTTTTGTTCCAGAATATATTTTCTTTTTGTCCAGTCGCTGAAGTGAGAGCAGACTGTTTCTTTTATTTCTTGGGGATTGTAAATGATAATCTTTTCTTGCCTTCATATTGAATTAATTTGGTTGTGAAGATGCTTTGTTTAGGATTGTTGAGTAGAGTTCTGATTAGTTTTTTCTTGTCTGTGTTATATCAGTTATTTCAGTTTCTGAGGGCTTGATTAATATTTTCTCTTGTTTTAATGTTAATATCTTTCTTGTTATCAGTTTTCTCCAATGTTATGAGTTTGTCAATTTCTTCAATGATTGCAGTAGTGTTTGATTCTGGTGATTATCAGTCGATGAGGGTCTTTTTAGAGATGGCTTGGTAGAGATTGCTCAGTTGTTTAGGATCTGCTTTGTCATCGTGTTTGCTATGTAGCTTAATCTCTCTTTTGTACTATGTCAGTTGTATAAAGAGTAGTGGTTTGGGTGGATTGGAGTTCTTGGATTTGTTTCTCTGTTTTTCTTTGTACTTGTAGATATGTTTTTTTCTGAACTCAAAATAGCTTGTTTGAGGTGGTTCCATCATTTGTTGACATTGGTTGGGTCTTGTATGAGTATTTTATTGAATGTGGATATATATATGTCAAGGTTTGCTATGATACTTTCCATTGTTTATCTGTCATCTGTTTCCAGAGGAAGCGAGTGTTAGTGTTATGGTGTCTGTCATGTTTGGCCTTTGTATTTATCTACTATGATTCAATGTATGTTATTTGGATACTGCAATCAGTGGCTATGTTTATGTTTTCTGTGATGAATGAATCTATAGTGCATCATGTGGTATGTGTGTTTGTCCATATTATATCAATTCTACTTGAAAAGGACGTCGAGTGCCAGGTATATTCTTTTGATTGGGGATTGTAGTATCTGAATGTGTCAATCATCCCTAGCTTGTGGAGTTGTTCACAGAAGCTATTAGTTTTGTCTCTATATGTTTTTCTGTTTGTACTAATTTTGTCCATTTTCTGTAATGGGCTGATGTTGAAGTTACCACCTATTATTATATGCCAGTTCACACTGTTGTGCTGTTTGATCCATTTTATGATCTGTTTTTGTATTTCTGTTCTAAGCTTTCCAGCTCTGGCAGGAGAGTATATGCCAATAATTCTACAGTAAAGTTTGTTAGGAAGTGTGATATCTATGCACATGGCTCGATTCAAGAAGCAGAGTATTTCAATCACCTGGTTGGAGAGAGGTTTCTTGATTGCAATGCCTACACCAGTACCAATATTATTATCTCGTTCCCACCATATTGAGTAAACTTTTGTTTTCCAGTATTGTGCATTGGTTTTGATTCCATTGGTCTCTGTTAATATTATTATGTCTCAATCATTTATATGCCATGTGGTGAACCAAGTTTCTCTTTTGAGGGGATTATTTAGGCCTCTACAGTTTAGAGTGGCTACTGTCCAGTAAGGTTTCGTGCAATTTTGTTCAGCATTGGTTGAATTTTATTGTAATATGTTTTCAGGATATTGTGGGGTGTTTGGGTGGTTGTGTGTTTTTCCAGAGTTGTTGTTAAGGGGTGGGGTATTTGTTGTAGAAATGTTTTGAGTTATTTTGTTCAAGGTACTTGTATTTGTGTTTATGTGATCAAAGACTATTGTGTTGCTTGAGGTTTTGTTATTATTCATTGATGTATTGTTGCTTCGAGAATTGTCATTTTCTTGTTCAGTGGTTATGCTATATGTATTACCCATATTATTGATGTGTAGAGGTGAGCTGTCTTGAGTTGCTTGGAAGAATATTTATGATAGTTAATACTAATTAATTCATAGTTTTGTCCATGTTTCCTATTGATTGACGTAGTTGTAGTTGTTGTTGTTGAATGTCTTGTATGTTTAAGGGTTCAGCTACTGATATTTCGATATGATTATCAGTATTTGTGTTATCCTCTTCTATACCTTCTGCATTTGCATAGCAGTATTATTCGAGATTATCGATTCTTACGTCGAGATTTTCCAATGATTCTTTGATGGAAGTAAGTTCTTTGCAAATTGCATTGAGGGCTGTGAGGATGTCATCTATTGAGTCCAAGTTGTGTTCATTTTCTGTAATGTTGTGAGAACTTTTGGCAGCTGCAGCATATGATCCTGTCTTGAAGAGTTTGGTGCTTCTTGGTGATTGTGTTAGTCTATGAATGTACATGAATTTGGCTGGTTTAAATCGATTATATAATTTTCCAAATTTTTGGGCTTGTTCATGATTGTACTCATTTCACTGTTTTCTTTATTCTTTGATTGTGCAGTTGGCTACAAGGTAGTTACGGCTATCACAAATGGTGCAGAGTTTCGTATTGATGGGTTTGCATGTCAGGATGGTTTTTCCAAGACAGAAAGTTTCCTTTAGTACCTGTTAAAGAAGTTGTTCATTGTCAAAACTAAAGACCACATATTTTTTTGATTTGTGTGACATTAGTTGGGATATGTAGCAGATTTTGGCTTGTAACTTTTGGCAGATATGCTTGAGGTCGAATGCACAGGTCCCAGGTAAAATGTTGGTTAACTTTACAGACAGAGTTCCCTATTCTTTATTTCTGGTAAGTCCCAGGTTGCATCGAAGATCCTTACTGAATCTGCTTTGATGAGGGTACTCCAGTATTCGAGTGCTTTGCGTTTATCTTCCAGGTTGGAGAATGTGATCATAGATAACTGTCACATTTGTTGTATTGTCATCTTAATGTTGGTTATCAGTCTGAACTTGATGAATATTTGTTGCACATCTATAAACTTTGTGTTCAGGGAAATGTCCCACACCCTGATACTTATTTCCTTATCAAGTCTTGTGATTGTTTTGGGGAGTGGTGTAAGTTTGATGTTGCTTGTTTCAGTCAGGTTTATGTTGCCAGCTGTTTCTGCAAAGTGATGGTCTCCGAAGATATTAATCATATAACCGATCTCATCTATTTATTCACTTTGAATTGTGAGAAGTCCTTCGGGAGAGTTAAGTACCTTGGTGAGAAAAGTAATTTTTTTTCCTATAAAGTCTTTTGGTAGCAAGTCTGCTTTGATTCCAAGTTTGATTCTCTCTCTGCCATATCTGATATTTCTATCAAAGGGAGAGCAAGGTTTCAGTTTGCTCCTTGTCTTGATTCTTTTTTCATAGTTTTCCCTGTATTTGTCAGTCTTGCTCTTCTTGGGAAGAAGTGTTGTCATCAAAGTCTATCTCGATATCTGAGGTGTCAACTCTTGCTAGTCAGAAGTTATTAGTTACCATTTCTTTATCCTTTGCTAAGGGATTTCCATCAGTTTTGCGTCGTATTTAACCTGTATTATACTGTGTCTTGTTATATATATTTTGCTCCTCTTCTACCTGTTCGCTCCAGATATATTGGGTTCTTTCCATATTAGTATCTTCTGTTGTTCCAGTAGTAGTATCATTGTCTTGAGTTGTTGTTTGTAAGATGCTGAGAAGTGGAAGGATAGTTTGTTTTTGCGAAGCTGTTTGTTTGTTGCTAGGTTTTTTTTCGAGATTTTATATGTTTCTTTGCTGATAGAACTGGCTGTGACTCTAGTGAGCTTGTCAATGTTATAGTTGGGCCTACTGATTAAGTATTGTGGTCTTTTGGATCTCTTCATTTTTCAACTGTTTCTTGAGTTTTTGTGGTTTATGATACTGTGCCACAGGAAAATAGGAAAGAGTTGTCCTCTAAATTTAACGTATCTATTATTTACCATTTGTGTATATTTTTTTTCCATTTTCTCTCTCCTGTTGCCTATTTTTGGCTTTAGGCTCATAGGACCTACTAATCATAGTTATTTTGGAGAAAAGAGTGAACCGGGTTTGTTGATCTGTATTTTCATAGATGATTTAAGTCAATCCATTATTTCTTTTATAGTTGTTGCTATTGTTGACTCTATTAGATTGATCTTTTTATTAATTAGTGCTTGTTTTCTCTTATGTCCATCTTTTTGAAGATAGAGTTCAGAATTATCTGACGTCACCTCCTGTTCTGGGAAGGAATCTGTAATCATGATCCTTTAGCTTGAACATAGGAACCTGCTTTTATTGTTGTTATTCTTCTATCCAACATATAGATCTGGTGATTAATAATCTTTATGTCTGCTTAGTACTATATGAGTACTTTCATTATTCTTTTTATTCCTACTGATGGAGGTTGTATATCCTTGGTAACACTTGCATATGTCTGTCCTGAAGCGTGATGCTATTTATCTGTTTGTTGGTTTGTTTAATGAGTATAGATTCTTTTTGTATTATTATTCTAAGTCTTGACTGTCCCAGACTATTTGTTCTGTTTCTTGTGGATGGATCTTCTCTATTGCTTAGGCAGATGGTAAGTTTATAGTCTTAAGTGTTACACCCAAAACAGAGTTTTTAATTTTTTTCTACCCAAATAAGTTCTATATTATTTATGTTAATACTGGTGCTCTTTGTATTGTTCAAATCCTGATCATTTTTGAAGTAGAGAATCACGAATCTTTTGTTTTGGACTAGGTAGTTCAAGAAGAAATAGCAAGCTTGCACATTGTTGTGATCATTGATTTCTTATAGTTCCTTCACTATAGTTCCTTGCAGAAGGTTCACTAGTGTTGCAGTATACTGGTTTCATTTTTCTCTTATTCTACAAGTTTTAATCATTGGATATGTTTGCATACAGAAGGTATCATTATAGAATGCCCATTTCTGGACATGTTTTTCATATACTGTTGATGTTTAAAACTGGATGTAACTAATTGTATTGGTCCTGTTAATTGGAGAGTGATACTTTCAATCTTTGACTTGTCCTGAAACAGGTTAGTGATATCTATTTTTTTGAAGTGGTTGAGGATGACCCAGATCCTGATGGAATGGGCTTTGCTTTTACTGGTATTGATTTGTGAGGTCATTCTAAATTTGGAACAATCATTGTTATTGATCTTGATCTCACATACTGATCATAACTCATGATAACTGTCAAAAATAACAGTACTCATCATTATGCCTATAGATTCTTTTGTATGTATATGCTTCAAAGTTGCCAGATGTCCCAGCTTACTATGAATGAAATCAATTTTTTCTTGTGTTAAAATGCCTGGTATCTCTTTAGGGTCTATGAGGACTTTGCCTAGACAAAGTGTGTCATTGGGTTTTTGGATATATGACTGTCTTGGTCCTGGGGTTCTAGGCCTTTGTTCCTTTTCATAACTGAACTTATTGTTAATGATATTTTCTGGATTGTTCATGATCTCTTCCCTTTCCTTGGCTACTGTTATTGTTGTTGATGCTAATGTTATAGGTGATAGTTATCTTGACTCTGTGTTCATCTCTTCTATCATTTTGATGAATTTCATGATATCTTTCTCTAGATTTATACTGTTATTATCTTCTACATTCTTGAGCTCCATATTTTTTTCTTGGTCTTGGGTAAGGTCTTGTGTGTCTTGTTAGGTTATCACCTTATTTTCCTTTTTTTGCACCATTTTGTTTCTCTTGGTACTTATAAGCAGGTCGAATTTACTTGACAGTTTGATATTCAGGAGTGATTTTGTGATTTTGTTACTGTTAGTGATGATTCTTTTGCCAGTATAGTTTACAGTATGTCTTTTACTCTAAAGTATATTCTGGACATGTTTGTTATCATTGCTCTTTGAAAGCATTGGATTTTTTCTTGTATACTTTGGGTTGTTACCATAAAAGAAAATTTATACGGTTTTTGTTGAAAATGGTAAAGAGAGAAAAAAAGAATCAATTATATTAGATAATTTATCTAGATATAAAATATATAATAAAATTATTATTACAAATCTTTTTATTTTGAATCAATCATGATAGATAATTTATCTAAATATAGAAATATATTATTAAGAATCTTATTTTGAACCAATCATGATAGATTATTTATTAAAATATGAAAATATATAATTTTACAAAAATCTTAAGATAATAGAAAATATTTGAAATTGTAATTATAAATATGCAAGAGATTTTATTTTAACAGAAACTATTTTTCAAAATAAAATTAAAAAAATTTTGTCTAAAACAATTTTTACTTTCAAAAAGTTATTTACAAAAATTTTTTCAAAGTAAAAAATAAAAACTTTTCAAAAAAATTTATTAATATATTTTTTAATTCTACCACTCCAGGATTTTTATATTTGGATATTTTTAAAGAAGAATATTATCAAGATATTGCTGAAACCTTAAAAACATCTTCTACAGTTCAACATGTAATATCAGTTATTGTTTAAAATAGGGAACAGTAAATAAAAATGCAAAAGTTATACTAACTTGATTAAATAATATTCAAACTATAATTATTAAATACAGATCAATTTCTTCTGAACCTGAATATTTATTTGCAGATGGATAGAATATTGAGAAAAATAAAGTCTTGAAGATTTTGAGAAAAGATGATAAGTTTAAAAGAAACAATAGTTTAGGGTTGAAGACTTTTGTATTGATATTATAAAAGATAAATATACGGATTATTGTTTTCAATAATATTTTTTTAAAATATATTTATTATTTTTAATTATAATTTATGAATATATCTTGAATATAATATAAAATAACATTAAATAAAAAATATAAAATTAAACTAAATTATCAACTATTTGTTTATTGTGATTTCTGATTCTTTTATCAACTATTTTCTTGAATTTGATAGCTTATTTTTTTAGTATTCTTATATTTGATTATAGAAAATAATTTTGATTTGTTTTTCTTATTTTCATATCATTAAAATCTCTAAAATCTATTATATTTTCAATAATCAATTTCATTTATCTTTGATATATTATTTTTATGTAATCTATAATTTTTTTGATTTAATTCACTTCCATCTCTTAAGTTGTATTCATGATTATCAATACCATTGCTATTAATATGATCAATTTCTTTTAAATTAGAATATATTAGTTGATAAATAATTATTTACTTGAATTTCTTGAATTTTAAGTATTTTTATTTATATATGCATACCATGTATACTGTCAAAGAATTTTATAATTTTTGATATTACATATTATAGTTTTATTTTGAATAAGTTTGACTTCAAGATATCAATACCTCTTTTATTTTGAATAATATGAATTTGATTTATAAATTTCATTCTCCAAACCAATCTTAAAATTTTCATTTTGTTAAGTTAAAAAATAATTGAAAATAAAACTTATATTTATATTTAATTAATACATAGTAATATTTTTAAAATCATCAGTTTAAAAAATGAATCAATCAGGTTCATTTAGTATTACTGGAAATATAGAAAAAAAAGTACAAGTTATTGAATAAATTATTAAAAATTTTAATACAATTATGGTTATTTCAATTAGTGATAAAACTATTTATTATATACTCTAGGAACAAGGTTATCATGATTGAGTTGAAATGAGAAAACCTTTTATTTCAGAACAAAATAGGTAAAAAAAATCAAAATAGTGTAATAGAAAAAAAATTGACTGTTGAGTGGCAAATAATTATTTGAAGTAATGAATCTTGATATTTAATATTTAAAAATGATTCACATAAATGGGTTTAATGAAAACCATATGAAAAATATAATATAAAATATCTTTTATCTACTGTAAAATCAGGTGAAAAAGATATAATAGTATAGATTTGTTTTATACAAAATACATTTGAACCTTTAATTGAAATTTCTGATTTAATTAATAGTCAAAAATATCTAGAAGTTTTTGAAAATTATCTTGAACCTTTTATTGATAATTTTTTTGTATTTTTTGATAAAAGAATGGAAAGAAAATAATTTAATCATTTTCATGACCTGCTCAAAGTCTGGACCCTAATTTGATTGAGCATTTATGAAATGTTTTAGAAGAAGAGTTCATAAATGATCAAATCATCCTAAAACAAAACTGAATTGATGATTGCTTTAAAGGAGGAATGGAATTTAATTGAACCTGATATTTTAA
>CAJVPT010003571.1:0-14991 GCA_910592055.1 Acaulospora colombiana
GGATATTGTCTGTTAAGTCTGGGTTATAGTATTCTTCTTGATAAATTTTATTTGCATTTTTTGCAGCTGAGATGTATGAGCCTGACCTAATGGTTTTGTTTGTAGTGGATATATGTGTTAATTTGTGGATGTGTATTAATCTGATGGGTTTATAGCAGTTGTATAGTTTCTCAAATTTGTCAGCTTGTTCTTGGTTGTATTCGTTCCATTGTTCTCTTCGTTTTTTGATGGTACAGTTTGCTACAAGGTGCTCTGAGTTGTCACAGATAGTGTATAACTTTGTGTCAATTAGTTTGCAGGTTAGGATAGTTTCGCTGAGATTGAAGGTTGAGTTTAGTGCTTGTTGGAGATATTGTTCATTATTGAAACTGAGAACTGCACATTTCCTGGATCTGTATGATATAAGGTGAGGTATATAACAGGTTTTAGCTTGAAGAGTATGGTATACATTTTTGAGATTAAAAACATGGGTTCTAGATGGGAGATTGATTAATTTCAGAAAGAGATTGCCTCTATTTTTCATTTGTGTTAGGCCCTAGGTTGCATCAAAGATCCTTACTGAGTCAGCTTTGATTAATGTGCTCCAGAGTTCTAAAGTTTTACGTTTGTCTTCCAGATCTGTGAATGTGATAGTAGCAAACTGGCACACTGGTTGTATTGTCATCTTGATATTGGTGATCTGTCTGAACTTGGCGAATGTTTGTTGGACATCTATAAATTTTGTACTCTGGGAGATGTCCACACTCTAATACTCTTTTCCTTATCGAGTCTACTGATTGATTTGGGGAGTGTTAATAGTGTGATATTGCCTGATTTGGTGAGGGTGATGTGGCTGGCCTCTTCTGCTGATTGTCTATCACTAAAAATGGTAATTATGTGATTGATTTCATCTATGCATTCATTTTAAATTGTAAGTAGTCCTTTAGGTGATTTGAGTGCCTTGGTGAGAAAGGTGATTTTTTTCCCTATAGAGTCTCTTGGAAGGAGGTCAGCTTTAATATCAAGCTTGATTTGCTCTCTTCTATATCTTGTATCTCTATCAAAAGGAGAACAGAGTTTTGGATGAATGCCTTATCTTATTGTGTCGTTCCTATGTTTACCATATGTCTGCCAGCTTTGTTCTTCCTGGAGAGAAGTACTGACGTTGAGATCTATCTCTGTATTGGAATTGTTGATTCTATTGGGTTTTCTCTTGTCGGTTGTTACTTCCTTGCCCTTGGGAGTTGAGATTTCTTTCAGTTCTTGTTGTGTCTTTGATTGGGAGTTTTGTTTCTCTTAAACTTGTTCACTTTATGTATATTGTGAGTTTGCATTGTTAGTGGTGTTTGTCACTTCCAAAGGTGTATTAGTGTCTTGCATAATTGTTTGAAGGTTGCTTGAGGTGGAGGGGGTTGTAAACTTGTGTGCGGTAGCTTGTTCAGTGCTGGGTTTCTTGTTGGTTTGTCATTGTATTTCTTTGCTGATAGGGCTGGCCTTGCCCTTGGTGAGCTTGTTGATGTTGTAGTTAGGCCTGGTGTACATGTATTGCGTTCTTTTTGGTCTCTCCATTTCAACTTTTACTTTCATTTCTGTGATTTATGCTACTGTACCACAGGAAAACAAGAAAGAGTGAGGACTTTTGGTTTTGTTATTTATTGATAATCTGACTATTATATTTATAATATATATTATTGCTATTGTATTGAAACTGGTTTTTTTTTGTCTAGATTAGTTTGATTTCTGTTTTGATAAGATCAACTTATTTTTAGATATACTATTTTTATTATAGCTAAATCTTGAGTTGAAACTTACACTTCTGGTTGTTCTATTCATAATATTATCAATCTATTCAATTAACCTCTTAGAAATCAAATAGAAATAGAGAACTAGTGTAGGAAAATATTGAGTTAAACTTTTAACATATAGTAATATATAAAAGTTTCTAGTTTGAACAATAATAAATAAAAAGATTTATTATTGATAATTTAGGTAAAAGAAATAGAACTATAATTTTGATAAAGGTAATTTTATTGTTGAATAAATCTTAAGAAGTCTCCAGAGAAAGAATTTTCCTCTTTAAATACATAATTAAGTTATATTATATTTGAAAATATAAACTAAAATAAATAATAATAATAATTATACTCTTAGTTTCACTAGACTATTAAACTATATTATTTTAAACAAAACTCAAGTATCCTTCAAAAATAATAGTTATATGTGATAAAATAGAACTATAGAATATTTTAGAGTACTTCATATTAAGTTTGCTAATAGCAAAATTGACTTTCAATATTCTAGAAATATTCTGGAAAATCTTTATTTTTAGATAATCAGAAGGATTAAACATATTGATTTGAATTACTGGATTATCCTGAATATTAAGAAGATCATATGATTAAATTTTATAGTTCAACAGTATTTTAGTTTCCAGTTCTATACTGGGTTACATATAAATAGAAAAGAGATATTACATTTGTTTATTTTAATATTTTTATTAAAATATAATACTATTTATAACTATATATATTTTATATAAAAATATAATAGTAAAATATTAAAATCTTTTTTTATTAAATATTTATTATATTGTTTATAATTTATATTTTTTATTTTACTTTTTAATATGTTTATTTTAATATTTTTATTAAAATATAGTACTATTTATAACTATATATATTTTATATAAAAATATAATATTAAAACATTAAAATCTTTTTTTACTTAATATTTATTATATTGTTTATAATTTATATTTTTTATTTTATTTTTTAATAAATTTATTAATGTATCTAAAATATATATTTTTTTCTATATTATTTATAGTATTGCTTTTAATATATATATATTTGTTATTAATAGTTTTTTTTTAACACACAGTCAGGTTAGTATGATATATTTTTATTGTATATATGCTAAATATTTACAAATTGTTGTGACTTTCATATACTAACTCACTTATCACTAAGAAACTATTTCTTTAAATACAACCTAGGTATAGTGAATTCACACCTGTCCCTATCAACTCTGTATAAGTATACATAACTCTATGTGACTATAGACCTAAGTCCACCCTATCTACTATTTTTGGACTTTCTATGTAACATTTTCTAAGATTATCTTTAGTAATCTTGAACTGAGTACCCATTATTATAATCAATTTATCTTGTTTCTCCAGAATAAAAATTAGCCCCATAAACAAGAGTAGTGTGAATCAATAGATTACTTTTGTTTTTATTATTATTCTTTTTGTATTCTTCTTTAAGGTATATTATAGTTCCATAAGTCTAAATATCCATTATGTCAAGATTTATATATCTTTAATTAGTGTATTTATAAATTTATTTATATAATTTCAATTAAAAGATACTTTAGGTCAGATTCTTATATAGAGAAGAAAAGTCTTTCCTGAAATAAAACAACTTTGTTGTTTTGTTGGCCAAATAATAATTGTTTATTGACTTTTTGAAAATAAAGTCTTTTATACTAATAAATGATATTTTATTTCTTTACTAATTTGAATAACTCTTCTAATTAATAAAATAATTGCCTACAGATTATTTATATAGATTATTTTAAGTTCTATTTGCAGTTAAAAATCAAATCATTTGATTTTATAACAAAATCAATTCTTAATAATTGCTATGTACTTCTTTCCATCTTTTTCGTTAATGCCTTTCAGGTTTAGATCCTCCAAAGATAGTGATGCTTCTTCTTGGTTTTGTTCAGTTTGTATATTAAATCTGTACTTGTATCTTTTATTTCTTTTATCTTTTTAAATAATCTTCAACTTTTTTTTCTATTTAATAACTTTGACATAATGATTATTCCAGATTTTCTTTTTGAAGTTTTCTTATATTTTTTGACAGAGCTTTCTGATTATACTCCATATAGTTACAGGTGGGATCTTAAGTTGTTCTTTGGGATATTTCTTCAAGAAGAAGGTCTTATTATATTAAAAAGACCCCTATCAGATTTCTGAATCTCTTTCAACTATTTGTTTATCCAGTCATTCATTACAGGTCAGATTTCTTTTTTATTTTTAACTTCTTTACTAATATATTTGTGAATCTTTTTGTTTGCTTTTCACTATATATATTTTCTAGTTTCTCTAGTAACTGGGCATTCAAAGAAATATTCTAATATTTTTTCTTGAAGTTTACATACTGGACAAGTAGTTATTGTATACATATCTAGTTTCCTTTTTTTAAGTATCTATAGGACTATAAGCTTATTATGGGTTAGGTTAGTTAGGAAGTTTTTATCTTTGTTGGCCTTAAAAAAGGTATTGAAAGTATTAATTAGATTGAACTGATTCTAAAAGGTTAGCCAATCTATAACTTTATAATTTTGAATTCAAAAATTCTAAATCCTTTTCTATGTTATTTAGTCTAGTCTAATTCTTTTTTTTATTGAATATTTTGATGAAATTTCTAATATTAATTCTTATTATATATTCTTTTTATGTGGTTATTATAAGAACTCTTTTTAGTTCTGATAGCTGATACCAAATTATTGGATTCTTTTATCTAGCCTATTTAGCAAGCAAGTCTACTTAATTGTTAAATTTGTTGATTTTATGATCTTTGATCTTCAAAATTTTCAAATTTAAATCTTTCTTCTTCATCAAGTCTTTAATTTTATTTCACAGTAACTAGTTGATAGTCTTTGTTCATCTTTTCATTGATGTCTCAGTTTGTGAGCAGATGGATTTTTATACTTTGACTGTTGTATTGCAATTAGTGTAAATTCTGATGTTCGTGTTTTGAGGGTAGTATACAGTGCAGTAAAAATAGCTAATATTTTAGCTCTGATTATAGATAGCCAAGTGAAATCTCCTGCAAGAACTGTTTAATCACTTTGTTATTCTCTATTAAGATTCAAGCTAAACCTATCTCAAGTTCACAATCTATTATCCCTTTTTTATAGGAGCCATTAGTATAAAAAATAAGCTAATTAATTATATTTCTTCTATTATATCGCAGAATACCTATAGGTTCATTTTTATGTTCTTCTATTTATATAGCTTGTTCTATTAGTATAATGTTACAGCCTTCTACTTGAATCTCTACTTCTATAGGTCTGATGGTTGGTAGAGTTACTATTTGATATCTGTCAGTCTGTAGAATTTTTTGACAGAAGAATTTGTTTTTTTTTTCTCAGATTATTATATCTATTTAGTTATGAAAGAAGGTGAACTTGTAATGGAATTACTTCTATTGACTGTACTGTTCTATCTACTTGGTTATGGATATAATTATTAGCAAAGTCATATACTAGCTAATATGATATGATAAGTTTGTTGTTTATGAATATTGTCTTTTCTAATATATCTGTCAAAGTATTAGTATAGATTGGAAATATATTAGTCTGCATATTGTAAACTGTCTATTCAAGTCTATATAGAAAGTTTCATAAAAGATCTTGATTTATTGTTATCTTTTAATGAACTTTTTTGTACTAGGAGAAGACTGGTCACTTGCATCTGCTAAAGAGAATTGAATTGCTCTTTATTTTTTAAGTATTATTATAGTAGTATTAATGAGCTGATCTAAAAATATAATCTTATGCTTGAATAGCAATATAATGATCTTTTTATATTCTCTATTATCTTGTAATATTGATTTAATGAATAGGATATCTCCCTAATAATTAAAAGTTTTCTTTTATCTCCAACTTTGAAAGATAATTTGTATACTTTTATTAGGGCCAGTGTTTTAACTGCCAAATTTTCTTTAATAAACTTTTGAGAGTCAATAGGACTTTTTAAAATATTATCAGACTTCCAACATTTAATTTGACTCTATTTTGATCTAATTATGATGACAATACCAGAAATCTTATTATTATTAAATTGATAGAAAAATTCTGGCATATAGCATTTTAGTTATATTTCTTAGATAATCTTAAGACTATATATTTCTTTGTTATAAATACAATTATTTGAGATTGTTCTACAAACTAAGACCTTGTTATTGAATACTTTTATAAATATGGCCATAAGATTATTATATGTTTTCTTATATAAATATGCATGTTGCATTTTATATTCTATTCTTGTAATCAAGAACTTGTTGATAATATATCGGATATGTTTTTTTATTAACTTTTTCTTAGTTATTGCCTGAATTACTATCCTGATTTTTATTTTATCAAGTTTATAATATCCTAATTCTTTTGTCTTAATTCTAGTCAAATATCAAGAAATTTGATCTGATTCTCCTTATTAATTTTATGGATTATAGTATTCTTTGTTCCAGCTTGAATGGTTTTAAGAACTTGTGGATTCTGATTAATAGTAAGAAGAATTAACTTTTCTACATTAATCTGGAAATCATTTGCTATATATAACTTTTTTGCTTTTTCCATGATTCTTTCTAGGTCTTCTTTAGATTTGACAATTCAGGTTGTGTTATTCATATAAGTAATTACTACCTACCTTAAAGAGAGCTTAACTTTTTTTTCAGGTTTCTTAAAATTGAATGACTATTCTTCTTCCATAGAATAACCTAGATCACCACTGTTTTGAATCTGCATAGCAGTGGATCATAGAAAATTTTTCATAAAAGTAAAGAAATTGTTTCATTTTGATCTATATCATCCTCTGCTATTATTGAATTAAAGAGTCTATTGGGAGGAATGATATTATAACTTCTATTTTTGAAAAGATTTATTATAAGCTTCTTGATAATTGTAGAAATTCAAATCTAATCTATAGCCTTTTCAAGTATATAAAGGGATATTGTGTTATATGCTATAGATCTTATATATCTATCTGACAAAAATTCGATTTTTTTCCTAAAAGTCACATGTCAATCTCCAAAACGTAACTAATAAACTATAGATATTTTTATCAAAAGAATATTTTTTATTATTAGCTCCAAAACGATTGTCAACTTGGATTTTTCGTTACACAACGATTTGGACCTCTAGTCATGAAATATTAATAAAGATTCTTTTATTAAGTCACTTGTCACGTTATTTGAGTGTCAAACCCATAGTTCCGGAGATACACAATATAAACAGTTTTACAAATATTATAATTATTCTATTATTAGTATGAATTAGTAATACTAACAGAGTTTTCATAGTTAATAATGCTTTTAGCAAACTTAGCAAACATACTATTTATAGTGAATATAGATTCTAAATATATAATTGATAGCATATACAGTAGTTATAATAGTTTAATATCAAATATTACCATATTTAGTAGTAGCTAAAACAGTATACAGTATATAGGTGTTCAAAATCTTGAGATATTAGTATTAAAATATATATTCAAATCATCAATAGTATCTTATAAATAAAATATTTTTTCTTGTTCTCATACAATTACAAATATTCCCTTGCCTCTTTCTTGACTCTTTCCCCTTTTTTTGACTCCTTTGTTAATAAAAGTATTGTTGAGAAATCTTTACTTTTATTCCCCTTAGAAACTATAGCATATTTATGTTAGTGAAGGATTTTAACTCAATGTTTCTCTGCTTTAGTTCTTAGTCATCTGCTTAATTTAGGAGAGGAGGAATTGAGTAGGTTGATAATACCTTGGCAATATCTTAAAAGAGGATTCATTGTTCTTTTTTCTTTTCTTTGACTTCTTCATAAATGTTGTTTTGCAGATGAATAGGCTCTACTATACTCTCTCCTTGTAGACTAGCAAAGTTTGAATCTTTTAAAATTTTGTATTGCTTATAGATGATTGATAATTGGTTGATAAGAACCTTGGTAAAGCATTTTTGAGCTGTTTCTAGAAGAACAATAGGTCTTATATTACTCAAATCATACTTTCATAGCTTGAGTTTTAAAATAGAATAGATGTTACCGCTTTTTTATTTTCTAGGTATCCAGCCTGTATTTATGACTTTGTTGAAAAAAATATAAAGTTCCTTTTCCTTTGACTTCTAAGTGTTTAAGTATTTCATACTTGACATATAAGGAGCCAGCAGCCTTGTTAGCTTGGAAAAAATTGAAAAATAGCTTCAAGCTATTCTACTTTTATTTCTTCAATTAATGATAAGTACTATGTTGGATTAATATATTTCTTGGGCTGATATTTTTTTTTTCAGAAGGGATCTAGACTTTTAATATTAATGTTTCTTTTTTTGAAAGCCTGTTTTAATATTTTTTGATCTTGCTTCTAATGGTTTGAGAATCAGTAGCAATATAGTTTTTCCCTTTTTGATTTTTTATTAGTACCTGGTCTAATATAATTCTAGATTTTTTATAGTTCAAGATTGAGTTTAGTATTTGCTTTTAATTGGATTTGAGGTCATTATATCTGTTTTCTAGAGCTTCCTTGATTTGGTTTCTGATATAAAGACTTTCTTTTTTCTTTTATATCATTTTAAGGATGCATTCTATTTTGATGATCTTTCTTAATTACTCTGGAATTTAACTTTGTTATTGAGGAGATACTAATTCTTTATTAAGAGATTCACAAATGCTACATAGATTTTGAATAATATTTTCTATATTCTATATATCCTTTCTAGTTCTTAAGTTCCAGTTAACTTGGATTGTTGATTTTCCTATATATTTCAAAATCTTTTTTTGGGATTACCAATCCTGTTTTGACTTCTTTTACTTTATTGGAAATAAAGTAAACTCTTTTCTTCTTGAAGCACTTGTGTGCATTCTTAATAATTGAAGTTTTGAGTTCTTGCCAAGCCTTTTCAAGCTCTTGGGAGCTGTCTTTAACCTCTTGTTAAGAAGGTTATATATTAATTTTTGGAAGTATGCATTCTATCCAAAGTTTAAACTTCTCCTATTGTTCTGTAGTAGAATTTGCTAAATCTAATATTCTTTTACCTTTTTTTTTGCATTGCTCTTGAACCTGGTTTTTGAGCAGATTATTTGTTATCATTCTCATTAACAAAAGAGTATGGTCACTATTAAGTAATGTTTCTATTGAAATATTTTTAAATTCATATATATTATTTAAACTAATTTCTGGTGGTATTTATATATAATCAATTTTGCTATATACTAAGTTGTTTACCTATATAAAAGTAATATTACCTTTTTCTTTCCAAAAGTTTTGGACATCTATATGTTTCAGTTTTCTAGAAAATTTAAGAAGCCTATTTTAGCTTTTCTATATCTTGGGATTGTTTTGTTAGTGGATGGGGATCGATCCACTATTGGATTAATAACTATATTAAAATCATCCATAATTATAACTTTAAAGTGATTCCTTTGCTTATCTAAAATTTTATTTTGAAGCAGCTGTTGTAGTCATCTACTTTTGGCTTTTCCAGATAGCAGATACATTTGATAGATATAGAGTTTGCTTCTTGTTAATAGAAAATTAGCTTCTATTATGTAGCCTTCTATTCTCTTAATTGATTTTAGCTTTTTCTTGATATTTCTATTAATTAGAAATCTCACTCCAGATTTTCTGGGCTTTTTATTATTACAACCATGAAAGAACTTGTATATTTGCTATAGGTTAAAAGCAAAATCTATCTTTTCTTTTATTAGCTTAGTTTTACTAATTCTCAGAATATTTATGTCAAGTTTTTGTATAAGTTTATATAGTCTTTATTGATTAAAACTAGTATTGATACCTCTAATATTATGTGTTTCAATTGTAATAATATTGTCTAATGTGAAGTTGTTTATGGTATAATTATTATATATTATCTATTCTTTGTCTATTTTTTCAATAGTGTTCTTTTTTATTGTATTGATAAAGTTATTAAGTAGTATAGTATATATGTATTGAAGGAGGTTGTATTAATATCTGATATTGTCTTAGTGATAATATTTTTTTTTCCAGATGAGCTGATTTTTCTTGTGGATCAGATTCTCTTCTGGTATACCTTAATTTGACTGGTGCTACTTTTAGAAGTGGTTGCTTCATCACCTTTCTCTTATTCTATTTTTATTGCCTGTTTTTTTCTAAATTAGATTTATTCTATTGTTCAATCACTTGAGATTGTTCAGAATCTGATAAATTGAATTTTGTTTACTTTTACTTTTAGGATAGGGGCTTTTGGATCTGTTGTATATTCTTTATCTGTTATAATAATTAACAGATTCTCTGTTACTACCAGTAGCAAAGCATTTGTGAGTTCCTGTTTTGCTGGTGGTGAGCTTATTGCCTTAGAAATTGTATTTTTTTTTTTCTATCAAGATATGTCTTTTTCTTGATCTCAATTTCTGATTTATTATCCAGTATTGTGTATCAGTTGGGCCTTATATTGCTTCTAATATTAGTTTAATCTATTTTTATATATCAGTTTATAGTTTATTTAACTGTATAGATTCAGTATTAGATTCTTTCACTTATTGTGATCCTATCTTTCTTGAGAACACTTTTGTTCTTGTTTAAAGTATTCTTTTGTACTCCATATAAGTTTAGGCCCATTAATACAAATATATCACTTTAAGGCATTGTTAAGATCTTGTATTGTTGTAAAGCAAATTATAGTATAACCTTTTCATTTGAGTATATGTGGATTTTTAGAAATGTAGCATGCTCTGAGCTTGATATTTTTAACTCTTTTGCAATTATCCCAGTGGTAGTATTATGTATTCTATATAGTAGCAAGGATTGTGCATTGTATTGTTTAATAATTTTATTAATTTCTTTATTATTAGGTTTATTTTAAGAGAAATGGCTCTAATAGTTTCTGCTTTGATATGAATTATCCATTTTTCCTCAAGGTCAGTATATTGCTTGTAAGGAATAATATGTACCTTGATTCTGTATTGTGATTGTGAGTAATTATTAATATGGATGTTTATTGTTTATCTATATTGATTGAGGACTGCCTTAATTTATTGATATTAATAATTTTAGTTAATATTTATTAAGGTAATCACCAGTAAAATTTCTTCCTATTTTTTTTCTGAAGCACTTTTTTGTTTAATAGTTGACTGGAGCTTGACCATTTGTTTATTTCTAAAGGTATAATAATAAAATTGTCTTCTTCCTTTCTATTGATTTTTTCAAGACATTTTAATACATCTTTTTTCTCTTTATAGCAAAATGTTATCCAAACATTGCCATTGATAAATTCCTTTGTGAAGAGATAAAAATCTTTTGGTAAGCTTAATGTATTTTAGAGATATATTATTTGTTCTATTTCAGTTTCTCCTAGAAATCTTAAGATAATACACTTATTTTGAAATCTCAATTTTTCTTGATATAATATAGATTAATATTAGATATTTTTTTATTTATTGTTATATATATTTACCATTTCGACTTCAGTGATAATCAGGATTTCAATTGATGTGATTACTTGAACTTCCATAGCCATTATCTTATCAAGTGAATTATTAGTAAGAAGATTACTTTTGAATATTGATTGATTTGTTGGCAATGATTATAAGGTATATTGTATTTGTTCTGCCTATTCTATTATATTCAGATATTTGTCTTCTAAAAAAGAAACTAGTAGATCTTTTTCTTTTCCTTGTCCTATGGTTCATAAGTAAAAAATATGTTATTTAAGAATATTGATTTTGATAAAGGTAGTGTGATCAACATTCAGAATTCTAGTAATAATACTATTAATAATCAAGTATCTAGTTGGACCTGGGGCTAGGTTTGTAATAGTTTCTTGAGTTGATATGATATTCAAGAAGATTTGTGAGACTCATAAATTTTTTTGTTAATCATACTTGTTCATTAGTTGAACTAAAGTTTCAATGATATGTGCTTTTCTTTTCTTAGTGATCTATAAGAGTTTGTGTTTTCTTATAGACATATTGATCATATAATATGGAGAATAGGTTGCTATATATGGTATTGTTATATTTTATTGAATGCTGTTTTGGATAGTGCTAGTGTTTTCTAAATTATGTGATAATTATTCCTTGTTTATTTGGATACTGCTTATTTGTTTGTTTATTTGTTTTTATTTATTTACTCTTGTTTATATAAACAAGGAGTTGATCTGTTGATTGTAAATTGTATTACTATTTTGGATTTATTGTATTGTTAATAGCTACTCTTATTTGTAAATCTGAAGTATAAATACATGAACAAGTTGTTGATCTATTAATTACAAGCTATGTTACTATTTTAGATTTATTGTATTGTTGATAGCTACAATTATATATAAGTATAATTATAAACATGTAAACAAGGTATTGATCTGCTATTGTGGGTTGCATTATTATTTTTAGATCTATTATATTATTGATAACTACTATCATATATAAGTATGATGCAAAAATATATAAACAAGTTATTTATTAAATATATAAGTGTGTTGCTATTCAAATTGGTAGACATAATATGTTCACATTATGTAATTCCAAATATGGAGTATTATTGTGTTGTTTATGTTACTCTCTATTGTTGAGTAATTGAGATTTGGATATTCTCCTAGTTATTGTAGGCTCTGAGTTTTTAATTGATTTATCGATTAACATTATTGCCTATAGTGCTACTCTTAGTGTCAAAAAAGGTGTTAACCTGCACTGATCTGGCTAAATGCTTGTGAAATCAAGGTTGAACCTTCAGAAACTTATTATGAATCAGTTTTCTGAAAGCTTTCTTTTCTCTGTAAAGAAAAACCATGCTGTGATAGTTTTCTCTGATACTTATCCTATAATTGTTTTACAAATAAGTATAATATCTTTGAAGCTTGCTGACAAGCTATTATTGTTTTTAGATTATATATTTCTTAGATATTGAAGGCTGGCTTCTTGGTTCTAAAAATATTACCAAAAAATAAAAATTTCAAAGAAACATGAGATTAGCAGAAAATATCTGTTATTAATACTATAATATTGTAATTATAAAGTTATATTATATTATATAAAAAGTTATTAAAAAATATTAATTTTTTATATTTTATTTATTTTTATATAATTATTTTTATTTTTATTTTTTTTATAAAACACGTGATATGCCTATTTTATTGTTATATACAAATATATACTTTGATTTACAAAAAGATTTTGTAAACTATTTTTTATATTTATAGCAAAACAATAAAATCAATTGGTAATGGATATCCACTATCATTGATATTGGGGTTCGATTTTCTTATCCCTTGTGACTTGTTGTACCTGTGTAGAAACTAATGTGTCTAGGTACTGCTAGTGTATTCAATAAATATGTTGAAGATGTTTAGAGTGCCTATAATGATTTTTTTCATAGTTTTGGATGTGATTTCTATTGAGGGATTGTTTGATTATGGTTCAAGGCCTTTGTGTTTGTATTTTTATTTATTTTTCACTTTGGTGATATCTATTGCTTTTTCTCAGATTTGTATGTGTAGATATCTGTCAGTCTATATAAAAAATTTTTCTTTTTTAGTAATTTTCTTGAAAAAGAGAAGCCAGCCTAAAAAACATTTTATTTCTTAAATATTCAAGATTTATTAACAACCTAGAATATTCAACCATTTCTCAAAGAGATCATACTATCGATTGAAAGAAGTTTTAACAGTACAGTATTATAATAGCTTTACTTTACAAGGGAAGAAAAATACATCTACAAGGTGATTTACAGTAAGCTTAAGAGAGTCCAATATCAACTTATCAAGCTTCTAGCCAGGCCATTGTTGATTTACACCTTTCTAGGCACTAGAAGAAACTTCACAAACAATAGTTCCTACTGATAAATCAGGAAAAACTCAAAGTTTACAAAGCCCAGAAGGACATCAAAGGCTCCCAAGAACTAAACAGTAGAGTACTCTATTCCATACACACCTATCTAAATATAAAAACAAGTTACACAAATGCGTACACATTGAACAATTCAACATCAAAACAATATAGCAAGGTTTATCAAGTATTTATATATAAATGACTTATTTTTTATAATAAAGGAAATCAATATCAAATCTGATAAATAAACAGAATCAAATAGAAAAAATCAATAACTCATCTAAGTACACAAGATATCAAATAAGATAACAAACAATTAATCACACATATCTTGCTAAATATAAACAAGTAAACAAATTAAGGACAAACAAAACAATGAATTAGCATTTTATTCTTCTTTACATGTGACCAATATGACAATAGAACAAAGAATTATACAAATTGTTAGGAAAAGAAAACTACACATCCTCAATACAATAGTCAGAATAGCTGAAAAACATGATCAGAGAAAAGAAACATGGACTACCCAAATCATTTTCAACACTTTCACCACACAAGACAAATCCAATCAGACACCAGGACCAATAGAATATTCAATACTTGATAGTATTCTTGTAAAAATTTTAAATATAGATCTAACTATATTCATTAAAGCAGAGGTCCTTAAAACACATATCCTATACTTATGGACACAAGGTCAAGGAAGAGAAGAAGACCTTATGGCACTCTTTTTGAAAGAAAAAGTCAGACATATCTTAAAGCAAGATACTTCCACAAATGGTCTTCTCCTTTATACTCCAGAAATTTTTCAGATCAAGGGTGTGTTTATAAACTCCATAGTAGGAAATTCAACTTTAGATGAGAACACTACTCAAAATGTGAATATGAAAGTTCAATCAACAATTGAAATTGAAATTCCAAATAACATCAAAGTTGAAATGTGTAATAAAGATATGGAAAAAAAGCTGGAGAAAGAACTTGAAATGGTAAACATCTAGGAAAAAGTTGAAGAAGAAAACATAGCAGAACAAATCTCCTATAATACATAATACAAGTTCAAGCCATTCAATTTAAATCCATTTTATATTATCAAGAAAGAAAAATTCAAGGTTGGAATCCTCACCTCTAGAATACCAGAAAATATAGAAAAAGAATATTTAGCTTATCTCCAAGGTACTTTGAGTCTATCTAAAGACATGCTACCATTCAAAAATGACTTCCTTAATGGTAATGCATAAACAACTTTCATCTTTGAAGAAATAGAAGATGCTCTACAATGTATAGAGAAGATTAACAAGAGAGAATGAAAAAACTTTACCTTGATACCTATACAGGCAATAAATGGGAAGCTTCATATTTACTATCAGAAAAGAAATTCTTTAAACAAGAGGTAACAGAAAAAGAAAACAAGATAGTGGTTGTCACATTGATAGATCT
>CAJVPT010003572.1:0-14990 GCA_910592055.1 Acaulospora colombiana
TTAGTAATTTTTATAAAACTTATCTCTTCTGCACTCTGTAAAGAGTTCTTGAACTTGTTTTTGTAAGTTGTTTAGTTTAAAGGTGGTTTCTCTTGTTTTTTGGCTGGTTTCTCTTTTTCTCAAAAAATTATCAAAAAAAAAATTTTTCTGAAAAATTGGGAATCAGCGGAAAGAGTTTTTGCTAACTGTATAGCTTATACAGTATATACAGTATATGAGAAATGATGGAATGTTTTGACACACCTACCAATATAATCAATATTCCCAAACTGACCCCTTCCTTTCTCCTAAACAATTATGATTAGGGGTCAGTCAAGAAACCAAGCCTCCAACAGGCAAAATGTAGAGAAACTTAATACCAATAAACCATTTAACATCTGAAAAATAGGAACATTAAATGTTAGAGAAATTAACTCGGAAACAGACAAACTAGCAATCTTAGAATATTGACAAGAACAACAAATCAATATACTAGGGCTCACAGAAAACTGGCTCCCAGCAAACAAAAAATGATGTAACGAAGAAGGCAGATATCAAATCTGGTTAACAAACCTGATACAACAGGCCCATGGAGCAGGAGTCAGCATCTTGATAAAGGAAAAATGTGCAATACATATCTTCAAGTATAAGGAATGCATCAATTGAGAAATCACAATAGACATGACATTCAAAGAGCAAATTCAATACAGAATAATAACAATATACAATTTATCAGATGGGGTCAACAAACAAGACAGGAAAAAACTATTACAATGGTGCAAGATAAAAATTAGTGAGACAAAAAGCAACAATATGTATGTGATAGTAATGGGTGATTTTAATGAAGTAGCAAACTATCAAAAGAACCATACCTCAAAAAAAGACAAAGGAGTCAAGCTCAAGCATTTTATTAACTCACTAGAGACCTTTAATTTCATAGACACATTCATACAAGTTACCTCAATAAAAGAAGCTATACATACAATAGAACAAAATCAAATTATAGAAGCAGATTGGACTATATATGGGTCTCCAGCCCATTACAACCACACATCATCAATGATGAACACATAGAGATGGAAACAGTAATTAAAACAGATTACAAAATGGTAGTCACACACCTCATCACACCCCATACATCATGGAGTAAGTTATCAAATTGGAAAAACAATAGACAGAATATCATTGATTACACAAACTCCAGCCCTAAACAATGGACAAGGTTCACTAGGAAAATAGAGGAAAAAGCAATTGAATTCTTCAAAGAAGACTCCACAATGGTAGAGGAAACATGGCAATATCTCAAAGAATCAATCAAGGTGACAGCAGAAACCACATTCATTAAAGAAAAAGTGAAGAAGAAAAAACATCAGTACCATACACAAATCCAAATACAAAAAACTTATGTAGGGATCACTCAAGATCAGTACTCTATACAGAAAATGTTTGACATGAAAAATGAATCCGAACACACACACACTGCCATAGAAGCACAGATTGTAGAATTGGTACAGGAAATAAATGCAACAAGGAACCTCATAACAGAACCATCCCTACTCAAGCAAGACTCAATGAGTAATAAAGAAGAACTCCACAAATGGCTATCCAAAACAAGAGAGATCTGGGAAATAGAGAACAAAATAGCCAAGTTTACAGTTGAGAAAGAAAAAGAAAAAAAAATTCAAAAACATATTGAACAAAGATACAGGACCTGGAGGAACATCCAAAAAAGATGATCAACAGTATCTTAAACTATCAACCAGATTTATAGATACGCATAGGTTAATAGAGCAGAAATCAAAGAATGAGGTCAAGGTTATTACGGACTCACTTACAGTAGTGATGAATAAATAGCTCGGTTCTATTTGACTAGCTCATTTAAGTCGTAATAATAAACAGCTCGGTTCCAGCTTTTCAAAATCATTAAGCTGAAATAAAGTCGATTAAAATTACAATAAATTAAATATATATGTACTGTATTTAATCTTTTTTTAGTTAATATTATTGTCGTAATAATAAAGCAACAAATATAAAAAATATTATAAATTAAATTTATAGAAAAAATAGTTGAATAGTGATAAACAACTGACATATGTATAAATATATACATCATCCGCTAGCATTTGATAGTAGAGAATTGTACAGTATTAGCATTCATAGTTTATTAAATAAAGTATTTATTTTCGAGACTGTATAACTCGTACAAGGAAACAGTTATTCAAAATGACCTGTTTTATTGTATTGTTTGCTGATTGTGTGTATGATTGTAACTTGTATATGGAAATTAGACAAACTAGAGTTTGACTAGAAGGATTAGGAAGTTCTAATGACTAAGCAAGGTTCAAGAAAGAAGTCAGACGATGCAAAGTTAGTAAATTATAGAAGAACCAATCAAATTGACATACACCTTAGGAGTTAAAACTTTTATATTACCTACCCAACTACTTATCACACAAGAATCCACATATTGATAACAGACTCATCAGAATTCCTGTAATATTTGGTGGTGAACCATGAAATATGAATTAAAAACAATATTCATTCATTACTCCATCCTTAATAAAATATATTCTATAAGCACACTAATTACTGTAATTAGAAACTGTTAATCAAAATAACAAAAAAAAACCTTAAAATACATTTACCTATTCCGGAGAATACATAATGACCTGGATTATTAATCAACAAAGATGAAGGAACTGAATATTAATATGCTAAAAGAGATAAACAAAGAGAGATTACAACTGGATAATGAATACTTTCCCTTAAAAGATAAACTGACTGGTCAAGCCTTCTTATGAAAATCTGAAGAAGACAAACAAAATGGTAAATGAGGTGGGCAAGTTAATGAGTGGTGACTAAAAAAAATGACATTATAACAAACAAGGAAAAATCACAATCAGATAACGTGGATCCTATCATATACTTCAAGAAGCTGATGGCACCACCTGATAGAAATATAACAAAAGTAAGAAAAGAGAAGAAAATATTAATTAATAATGAAATGATAGAAAGAATGAGGATTAGAGTTGGGACATTTTAATGTTACCTGATTAGAAATTGAGGTACATGAAAACAACAATATCAGTTATAATGATATAATCAGATAAAACAAATATAGAGATAACCAAGATATGAAAAAGTTAATTGAAAGAGGGATAGCATACTAAAACTTGTATAGGTTGAAAAGTTATTGGATAAGTAACTTTTACTATAAATATTTTGATTTCCAATTAAACCAACATTTATTAACTATTTTTTCAATCTATTATTAAATTAACTATCTAGATTTTTTTTTTTGATTATAGCTAATTATTATATCAAAATATTATATCAAATTAATATTTTCATACATAAGCTAGAACTAAGTTAAATAAATATTTATATAAAAAACTGAATTATTAACTTCTTTTTCTTATAACAATAAAAATGTCAAGCAATATTTTCGAAAATGATTTGGATGACTGGATCGATTCAGATGATATCAATAATACAATACCTTCAGAATTTTCAGATAATAATATTGATGACAATGAAGGCAGTTCTAATAATATAGGTGTAGAAAAAGAAAATAATAAGTTTGAGGATGAAAGAAATGCCAATGTTAATCAAGACTATAATATTACATTATAATTCAAAAGATAAAAGAAATCTTCAAAAGTTTGGACTTATGTAAATTCAGAAACATGACAATGTTATACATGAATATTAAATTTGCAATTTCTACATCAACATAAATGATTCAAAAATATTTAGATAGGCATTCAATTTTATCAACAAGTAAAGATTAATCAGCAATTAAACAATATCATTTGGCTTTTATTCAAGAAAAAAAAACTGATTTTGTAATTAAATGGATAGTAATTGATATGCTTTCATTTTTAACAATTAAATCAACCAATTTTCATTTAATAGTCAATTCTTTTGATCCATTATATAAAATTCCATATTGATAAACAATTCGCAATATAATATTTTACAATTTAAACAACAATGTATAAAATTATCAAATTATTTTGCAAAAATTCCTGGAAAAATTAGTATAACAACAGATTTTTGAACATCAATTAAATTAGAAGTATTTTTAGGAATAACAATACATTATATTGATAATAACTGGAAATTGCATCATTTTACTTTGAATATTAAGCATTTTAAAGGAAACCATATAGAAAAAGCTATTTTAGATACTATACTAGAATTATTAAGAAAATTTAATCTTCAAGATCATATATTAACTATTACTACAGATAATGCATCCAATACTGTATGATTTTAGGATGTAAATTATTAAAGAATCAATTAAATTCAAGTAATTCTAATAATAAGTTTACACATATACAATGCATATGTCATATTTTGAATTTGGCAGTAAATGCTATATTGGCTAAAGAAGTGAAATTAATTGAAAAATTAAGGAGTTTTATTAAAATTGTAAAAAAATCCATTAAATATTTAGAAAAACTTGAAAATCTAGCAAAACTAGAATCAAAAACCTTTATTCAACCTATACTGGATAGCAAAAACAGATGGAATAGCACATTTAATATGCTTAATTGATTTCTAGAAATGCGTAATCATTTAGAAGAATTAATATTTTGAGATAATAACTTACAAAATTTATAGCCAACAAGTGAACAATGGACAAAAATTAATGATTTAATTAACTTACTCAATCAATTTAACAATGCAACGGTAGAATTATCTGGACAAAATTATTCAACAATTGGACAAGCACAAATAATTCTTATAAAATTAAAAAATAATTTGAATCAACCATGTAATTCAAATTATTCATGAACAAGTATTTTCGAATCTATTAATAATAAATTAATAGAATATGATGAATATTTTGAAAATTTATTAATAATTGGAGGATTTTTTGATTCACGTTACAAAAATTATTGTTCTGAGCAAGAAATATTAAATTTATTGAATTTAATATGTAGTTTACTTCCAGAATTAGCAATTTCAATATCTAATACTTCATCAACTTAACATATATCAATTTTTTTGCAAAAACTTCAACCAAATAATTTTAATTCAATCAAACGAGATGAGGTACAAAGATTATTGGAGTTGCACATCACCTCTTCAATGGTGGCAAGCTCATGAACAAGAATATCCAAATTTTGCAAAGTTAGCAAAGGATTTTTTATGTATGCAAGCAAGTTCTGTTTCATGTGAACAATTATTTAGTTTAGCAAGTAATATAATATCTAAAAAATGTAATAGACTTACTGGAAAATCTGTACGTGCTATTTTATGTCTTTGAAGTTGGATTATTGAAAATATTAATTAATAAAATTTTAATTTTTATAATTTTTTTTAAAAATATTTTTTGAATTTATAAATAGTTTTTTAATAACTCTAATTATTTTATAATCAGTTTTAACTCGGTTTTAGTTTTAATTAATGGTTAGCTCAACTTTATTATAAAGCTAATATAACTGAACTAAAAACTGGTCAAGTCGAACCATTTAACATCACTAACTTATAGTTAAGAACAAGATCCAAAACCACTTTCAAGAATGGACAGAATATAGACAAATATTAAACATAAAAGACTTCCCATATTGGGAAAAACAGTACAAGCTTAAAGAAACAATCCAGAATAGATGATTCGATAATGTATTAGCTCTGATAAAAGCAATAGAGATAAAAAAGCCAATCTGAGGTAAGAAAAACTGTAGCACCCCAGGACCATCAGGAATTCCATACATTGTGCTTAAAAACCTGGGAGAAAAGGGAGTAAAGCTGGTAGAGTTATTCTTCAACAAAATCATGAGAACAGAAGAGATCCTGAAGGACTGGAAAAATGGAAACACCAAAATCCAAAGACTGGATAGAAAATATAAACATCACTCATCCTATCACAGTGCTGAAAACAATGAGGAAAGTTTTCATGAGTGTTCTAACATCAAGACTTGCAACAGTGTACAACAAATACCAGATTCTGTACATTAACAACTGGGCAGGATTACCTGGAGAAAGTACCCAGGAGCCAATCTACATCCTCAACAATATTATGGAGGAGGCAAGAGAATTCAAGAAAGAGGCCTGAATCTTCAGTCAAAATATATGTAAGGCATATGACTCCATGAATAGAAATATGCTAATCTAGGCATTAAGAAGAATCCAAGTGCCAGAAGATATAATCAAAATTCTGAATAATACACTGGAGAATAGAAATAACAAAGTAATCATAACACATAACATAACAGAAGAATATTCTGTACAAGATGTAATCGATCAAGGAAATATTATCTTCCCCTTCCTTTGGAGAGTATATTATGATCCACTATTACAAGAAATCAAGGACCATCACAGTGGTTACACAATAGAGACAGAAATATTACTAGACCTGACTGCATCATGCCAGAAGACAATTGCCAACATAACAAGAAGGCAAGCATGGATCACAGCCACTGCATATATGGATGACATTACCTGGTTCACAAGCAATAGAGCAGTAATGCAAGCCATCCTAAACAAAGCCATCAAGTTTCTTAGGATAAATGATATACAGGTAAATAGTGTGAAATCATCCTTGATCTGTATCAATATACCCTCAAAACAAAGAAGTGAAAGCATATAGCTCAATAGAACTCAGATCCTACCAGTTCTGCAAAATGAAGCAATAAGAGTTCTAGGGGTATAGATAACAGAAGATGGAAAAAAAACCTAGCAGAAAGACATTATCAAAAAAAAAAATAGACATCACGACTAGAACATTGGTCTGGAAGAAAATTATAGACAAACAGATATGTTACATAATCAATCAGGCACTGTTTCTAGTGATCAAATACTTACTCAATGACTTAGTCCTGTCAGAGAAGGAATGTGATAAGCTGAGTAGCAAAATAAACAAAACTTTAAACACAAAGCTGGCCTAGCCTCAACAACTCCAAACAGTATCCTCCATATAGACTTTAGCTACAAGTTGTTCAACCTATGGGGTCAGCAAATCTTATTGCATGGGAAGAATCTAACAAATCAACTTAACAGCCACAACTTGTATGGAATCACTACTCAAATAAGACTTCAACAGCTACAAAATAACTACTGGTCCAATACTTCAATCCTTACTGATAAACTCCCATTCTGAACCAGGAAAAGAAATAATTGACAAATGATATTTTAAATATATTAAAAGTACAAGGAATCACAATGGCATCAATGGAATACTCATGGTTTGGAAAACTAGTTAAAAATGAGGGCAAAGCAATTAGAGATATGGTAACAGAAGAATGGTATAATAGACACAGAACCTTCCTCAAGCACAGATAGATAATGTTTAAAGATCAACTCTTAAATGATAACAAAACGAGAATTTTATCTTGGCAACAAATAAGAATGAGACTTGGGAAACAAGAAAAAATGCTTGAATAGTACAAGGAGCTAAAAGAATTAATAATTCAAAACTGGCCAACACTATCAGCTGATAAGGAAGACTCAAGCCTCAGAGAATATTACAGTGACAGTAGTTCCAACACTAACAAATTCCAAACAAACACTCCAGTACTTCCAGTTCAACACCAATCAACTCTAAAATGGTTAGCAACCAAAAAAGACAGAGAAACAATAATAATAAAGAAAAAAAGCAACTAGAAAAGAGTAAAGCAATGTAAGCCACATGGTTATCAAGAATGGGATATCACCAATATACAAGTGCAAAGGTTGCCCGCTCAACAATCAAGACCTTAGGAAAAAGTACAAGGATCAACAACAATGTATAATGGAACAGCTCTTAGCACACTCAGTGAACATCAGAGTCAGAAAAAGCAAAGCAGAAATTTTTTCAGGACAGCAGAAACTGAACATCAGATAGTCATCAATCAATAGATTACAGTTATCATCGCAAGGTATGGAACTTGCTATTAATGAATCCAACAGGCAGTATCCTGATACATACAAACTAAAGATATACCTGAATCCATTATCAACTATTAAAGAACTCATCAGAAGAAAGCTACAAGCTCCAAATAGGATGATCCAAAGCTACTAAAAATAGCTAGACAATTAACAGCAGAGGACAACCTCCAATTCTACACAGATGGCTTCTTCACAAGATACAACACTAGAAGCAAAATGGGAATTGAATGGATGATTCTCTCTAAGTCAGGCGATGAAATCACAACTCTTCAAGTAGAAACTCAGGACACCCCGTTCTTGACCAGAGCAAAATTAATAGCAATCCTTACAGCAATCAGCACAGTCAACCTTAATAAAAAAATCAAGATATTCACAGACAGTCAAGGGGTAATTAATGCAATAAACAAATTAGTATAGAAGGAGCAAGCCAAAAACCAGAAGTTAGAATGGTCAAACAAACTCTTAGTCAGCACAATACAAGAGATTATCATGACACAACAAACCAAGATTCAGTGAATTAAAATTAAAGGCCACTCTGATAATGAAATAAATGAACAGGCAGATAAATTAGCAGCTATCACACTCATAGACAAATTCAAAGACATTATAAAAATTCAAAAACTACAGTTCACAAGTAGCAACACAACACAGAGATGGGATCAGGCCTTCATAGACTTGTTCTTCAAAATGTTAGAAAAAACTCTATTGAAGACCAAATGGGCTAGCAAGTGGAGGACATTACGAGAAAACCAAACATGGCTAACAGGATCAAAAACTAAGGAGATAAATTGGAAGATGACTATGCAGACCTTGATGCCATTTAAGATTACATCTTCTCAAACTAGCCAAGAAGACCATAAAGACAAGACGTTCTGATGGAAAACATGGATCAATGAACTTCCTACATTGGCAAATATGAAATATGGAAATCACAGATATATAAGTCAAGGATATGTATAATCTGTAGAAGATAGGAAGAAAAGGATCTACATCCTTTCACCTGTGAATTAAATAGAACAAGACTATTGGACAAACTTATAACATTCTTGACACAAGAGTGTGCAGCAAGGACAAATGGAAACAAACAGTACAATCTATCAAGAGCAGGTGAAAACAATTCATAAGATCAAGTACAATATCAGAAAGCTGGGTGGACTTTAAGGACATAATCAGAGGGACCATTACTCACAAAATGGTCCAGATAGTAGGAGAAATCACAGGTAATGAGAAGGAGACCAAAATAGTAGTAAAGAAGGTAACAGAACAACTCTGGCAAGAGAAAAGAAAGATTTAGAGATTAAGATATGACTTGGTAGTAAAGTGGAAAAGAACACAAGGTATATCCAAAAAAATTAAATGAGAAAAAATAAGGCACAATATCAAAACAGGGAACAAAAGATTATTACAAGATGAGGAAAGAAAACAAGAAGTAGCAGAAAACCTATATATAGAACTAATGAACCATAATATGAGGAACATTCTTCAAAACAGTTTCAATATTAACTCTCTTTTTTATACAAATATTAGTGTTGGTGAAGTCATGACATACTAATATTCACCTTTGAGGTGAACTGATTGCAAGTCACAGGGTTCGCAAGATACTGAGTCATTAGTTTTTCTCCTGTCATAAATGTATTTTCTCGCAATTAAATTTGTGTACATAAAAGGATATCAATAATTAAATAAAAATTACATGGCATGACTTCGCCAGCTCATAAAAAAAAAAAATAAAAAAAATAAATGGTAAAAGATTATTTTCTAAGATATTAATATATATAGATCCTATGATTTTATCAAAAACTTGAATAAAAGATCCAATCTTATTTTTTGTAAAATATCCCTATACTATTATACCTTGATTTCTTGATTTTACTATTGGAATTAGATAACTTATATCATATTTTTTATATAGATGTTGCCAAACCCAATGATGTGAGTTATTTTGAAACAATAAAAAGTAAAATTTATTATTCCAGATTACTGTATTCCATTTTAAATCCTAATTTTTTCTAGTATGACACCATTCTAATCTTTTTTTTTGCAATTTTCTTTAGATACTAAAGGTTTTCCTTTTATAGCTCAATAGCTCAATCATAAAATTCTTTATCATATAAAATATATTAAATAGTATGAGAACTTATTGAGATTGTTAATAATTGACTAGATTTTTTTATTATTTCATTTAAAGATTGTTGTTGATCTTCTTTTACAGTTTTTACAAAATGTCCAATGTCTCTTTTTATCAATTTAGATGGTCTAATCAGATCTAGAAATAACACAAGTTTGTTGTTTTGTCTTATATCTTTCAATAATATCATAAATAGCTGTTTTTGAATGATTAAGAATATCTTTAATATTGCACTTACCTCACTGTAACCACCTTTTCACAAGTCAATAATTTTGTTAAGATCAAAATCAATAAGTTCACAAGTTTTAGGTATTAATTTTTTTAATTTTTGAATAAAGGAGGTTTGTGACTATACAGGAAAAATTTTTTGATGCATTTTTATGCATTCGATTTAGAGTTATTTACAAATAAAGTTTAGTACTTAGAGTAATATCTTCATGTGATCAGATACTTTTGTCAAGTGAATGTACAAGAGTAATTGAATAGGAATGGTTGCAGGGGATTAACAGAAAAAATAAAGTAAGAAAACTAGGCCTGAAAATCCAAAAAATCAAGATAAAAGTCAAGAAACTATCAATTTCTGAAGAAGAAAAATTGAGCAACAAGAATCTAAAACAGATCTTGACAAAAAGAATTGAATATAAAATGAACTGGTTGAGTTTTAATTTCAGTCGGAGCATTGAAAAGTAATTTATAGTGGTGATTTGTAGGCAATGATACTAATAGTTGGAAGAGTATTCATATAAACTATTAATTGAGTGATAAATCACTTCTGAAGTTATACTTAAAGTGACAATAGTCAAGATAATTGAGTTAGTTAAAAATTTAACTTTAATATCACATTAATATATAAAGTCTACAAAATATTTAATAAAGTAAACATGACTAGTCTAACTGAAGAGGAAAAAAATTAATAAACAAATTATTATAACTATAATTCTAAATAAATATAAAAATAAATTATTTAAATAAGACTTGTAGATCAATAGCACAATGGTAGTGCTTCCAGGTTACAATCACAAGATTTGTAGTTCAATATCACTTAAGAACCAAAAATCAAAATTATCTTCTGATCAAGTATATCAGTTATTCTGTAAAAGTTATATCCAATTATTTAAAACAAGATTAAATCAGATTAGGTTGCATCAAGATAGAACTTCTGACTTTTTATCAATCAAAAGCTGAAATTTAAGATCATACTAATGAAAGGATTATATAAAGAAAGGCTTCTAATCTAACCTCCTATAAATGCTTCAAGATTTCTTGCCCTGGTAGTCTTTAGGATCCACTCTTCTAGCTCAGGATATATCAATCTGATACTTTGTTTAATTGAAAATCAGTTAATAGAAACTAATTTAATGCCGCAGGTAGTGACAAAGAAGGCAATATGCCCCCTTCCAAAGTCTAAATGAATAATATCTAAAAATATTGAAGTGTATTTTATATCCTATTGGATACATACAAAAAAAAACTAGCTTAATAAAGCTATAAAATCTTGTAAGCTCAATACTAACTAGCATTAGTTTGTATAAAATAATTAATATAATGCTAAGAATTTTATTATCTATTGATATAAAGTTAATTTTTAATAAATAGCTTACATCTAATATCAGTTGCAGTTTAAAAAAAAACAAAATAAAAATAAAATTATTTAAATAATTAAAATCACTTTCCAGATATTGATATTATTTAAATAATTAAAATCACATTTCAAACATTAATATTATTATAAATAATATTTCAATAATATAAATCAAAAAAAGTTTTTATATAAAAAATATTAGTTTTATTATAATATAACAAATATTTATTATTTAACTGCAACTACTTTTCTAATACAAGTAATCTATTGGAATCTGCCTCAGTTACCTCAACAATTTCTAGAAGTAAAGTATAGGAATACTTTACAAAAAGTGCAAGTTTTAAAGAGGACAAAAAGACTACCTGTAAATATTGCAGAACAATATATACTTGTAGTGGAGATAGCACTTCTAATTTTATAAAACATCTTGAAAAAACTTATCCAACAAAATTAAATCTAATAACTAATAATACTAAAATTGCCAATTTTTTTAAAATGAAAGTAATTTCAAATAATTTTTAAATTTAAAAAAAAAATATCATTAATTTTTTGTATTTATATATAGTGGATATATGACTCAATAAAAATGAAAAAAAACTTGTTCAATGGAGCATTATTAATCAGCAACCTTTTACAGTTGTTCAAGAATCAGCTTTTCTTACTTTTATATAAATATTAATATCAGATCAAAAATACTATCTACTATTTCTATTAAAATCTATATAATAGACTATTATTTAAATAATCAAAAAAAAATTCAAAAAATGTTATAAGAAATAGAAAGTTGTATTTTATTTATACTTGATATTTGAATATCAGTTTTAATAAAAGTATTTTTAGGCGAAACTGTTTATTTTATCAATAAAGATTGAAGAATACAAAGTATAATAATAGACTTTATATAGCTGTGAAATATATATTTGAATAAAAATATTAAAGAAGCATTTTTATTATGTTTAAAGAAATTTATAATTTAAACAAAGGTAAATTTATTTATATATTTAAAATAAATATAATATAAGGACTAAAAATATTTATTTAATTTTAAAGATATTGAGAATTATAACCAATAATATTACAAATAATATTGTATTTGCTAAATTAATATAAAAGTGGGGTAAAACTCAAGCAATATCTTTCAATACAACAAAAAACCATTTATGAATTTTGCACATGTTATTAATTTAAGTATATAAGAAGCATTAAATATATTAGAAGAAAATCTAAAACAAGTAAGCTTATATAATATATATAATATATTGTTTTTTTTTTTTTTAACACGCAATCATGCTATGATGGTTTGTCTTTATTGAAAAATTAAAGTAAATCTACAATATTTTACAAACTTTCACAACGTGACTAACTCGTCTTCATACAAAAGTACTCTAATTCAGATTTTGGAGACAATATTATACTCCCCCAATAGATTGATAATAACCTCTATCTATCAGGATCATTGCCAATATATATAATATATTGTTTTTTATATTTACTAATTTATTTATATATAAAAAAACTTTTTCCACTAATTCTCTGCCTATATACAAAAAAGATGTTTGTAAAAAATTTTTTATTTCTTTGCTAATAAAGTCTTAATACTATCCTTAAACCAACTTAAAGTTTTAAAGAGATACTTCCAAACTCCTTTTCTTGTTTATATTTATTTTCAAACAAAAACTTTGCTTTCTATGACCTAAAAAAATCAAAAAATATCTTCTCTACCTATGACAAAAAAGTTCTGTAAGGAAGAAGAACCAATAATGTAATACTTGAAGTCTTTTATATTGAAATATATCCATAGAGTTTATTTATAATAGAAGATGACAAACATCAAGCCATATTTTAAAGTATCTGTCCACTGTTTCTTTTTTCTTATAGTCATTCAAAAAATTTTTTAGTTTTCTGAAGAATTTTGACTACCTCAGTTTGACCCTGAATTTTAAGTAATACAATCTATTGCAAAATATAATTGGTGAACATGAAACATATTAGTAACTCAATATAAACAAGTACCTACTGGTTACCTTATATGTTCTAATAACATCATTGATAATAGAAAGAGTTGATTGGTATCCTGTTCCTGCCCTGTTTCTACCCTATTCCTCCAATTGGATTAAACTATAAACCAAGTACTATGAGGCCAATAAGATATGAGCAACAAGTCTTCAGATAATGAAAAAGCTACTATTTGTTCAAGCTGAGATCTTTCTCTCTTATCATTTTGATTAGGTAAAGTTTAAAACCAAGGTCTCCTTTTTATCCTTGTTAGGCAATAAGATCAAATGGTCTCTAGTCCATACTAAGCTCTAACCCTCTGATTACAATTAAGAATATATTTCTCAGAAGTTGTTAAAAAATATTGTAATCAATAAAGATCCTTGTTATTTTCAAGACCCTCCCATTATTATAAGGCAAAAGAATTATTAAGGAATCTGGCTTTTTGAGTAATGAAAGATATATATCAGTAAAATTCATTTAATTAGATGTGACTGCTGGAAGATATTATACTGAAACCATATGGCTCAGTTCCTACTAAATTACATAAGAACCTGAAATTCATTATAAGTTACCTTTTTATTACAGATGGATAAAAAATTACTATCCAAAGAAGGTTAAAACAAAGTATGTTCTAGAAGTAAAGACTCTTATTAGGTGATAAGTCTCCTCAGATAGTACATAAAAAGAAAATCAAGATCAAGAATGGATAAGTTCTTCAGATGGTCAAAAGAAGAAAGAATATTTTAATTACATATTTTTTATTAAAAAAAAGTCTTAAAAGCAGATCTTTGGAGAAAGCTGGAGAATTTTATTTTCTTTTTTTCTTTTTATTTTCTTATATATCTACTTGAATATTTTTAAATATACTCTTTTTCTTTTTTCAATCCATCTTTTTGTAGTTTTCTATATTACAATAGCTTAATATAATATATGACAATGACAACCTGCTGGTAATAATGTAGAAGACTAGGAAGATCTTTACCCAAAGATACTGCAGAGCAAAATATTGTCCTCAAGGCTGAACTTAGAGACTTTTATACTTATAATAAGTTAGTTAAATGGAATGAAAGTGGTTTAGCTAAGTATTTATCATGCTGCTCAAATAAAAATATACTTATGTTTTCAATTGATTAATAAACTTGCAATCTAGCTTGGCTATGAATATTCAAAAAAAAATTATTTACTGTATATTTAGTTACAAAAACTGGTTATAAAAATATGATTATTACCTTATCAGTTGAAAAAATTAAATGATGCTTATAAAAATCAGCAAATAAAAACTTTCAAACCTATTTTAGATATATAAACTCAATGAAATTTAACATATAATATAGTTGCATATATTATATAACTAAAAACAGTATATTTATCTCATATTATTTAATATTTATTTAATATAATTTTAAACAATTTACTATATATTTGTAG
>CAJVPT010003573.1:0-14990 GCA_910592055.1 Acaulospora colombiana
CTTTGAAGAATTTTAAAACTTATCTTATTTTTTTCTATTTTGCTTTTAATTAATGCTTCATTAATTAAAATACTTTCCTTACTCAGATTTAAAATCAGTTGACATATTATGATAGTGAATGCAACTTGTTTTTTGGGGACATCTCCTTTTGGCCAGACTTTTTTGAGAATATGTGTCATCATGCTTTGATCTTCCTCTCTAGAACAGTTATGAAGATTTTTGAAGCATTCCCAGGTTTTTTGCAATTTTTTTCAGTCCATAATTTCAATAGCAGTTGCATTTGTATTAATTGTATTCACGAAGTTTTTATCAAAGACTGAAAATATAACATTCCAGATTTTTGAAGCCATGATCCCTCAAAGCAATCTATGTTATCTTACAAGCTATTAAATAAATAATATTATTAATAAATTTATTTATATTATAATAATTGCAATAATTACTGCTTGGTGAATATACTTTTCATAATATTTTTTCTAATGTTTTCTTGTAAGACCTTTGAAGAACTCTGAATGTTCTCGCTGAAAATATTCCTCTATATACTAGCAAAAATCTTTAGAATCCACATATATTTTTTCAAAAAAGACTTCTTTCATAATACTCTTGACTACACACTATTATAGAATCCAAAATGTTATTGAAGTTCTTCGAAGATTAAAAAGTAAACCTTATCTCGATAAAATCCTGTTCAGTAATTAAATATTAACTCATATAAATTTCATTTTCTAGGCAGGTAACCTTATCCTCGATGGCTTTTTGACATTCTAATAACTGATCAATTTTCTTATGAAGACTTTTGTAGGACTCCAAAAGCCTCTCAATTACTATATTAGAAACCAAATATACAAATTAGTATTTATTTAAATAGTTACATTTTTTTTAATATATCTAAAGATTTTTAGGATAATCTTTTAGTAGGTAAAGATTCTAGAATATAACTGGGGAATCTTAATCACTTTTGAAGCAGTTTTGTTTCCATTTTGGCTTGAGATGTTGATCTTTGACCTGGGGTACTAGGAGTACTCTTGGGCTTTTTGAAGGGCTTCAAAGTACTCTTTTCCCCTAAGCTTGAACCTGAAATCATTTGTTAAAACATATTATATATTTCTTTTTTTTTATTTGACATTAATAAAAAAGAAAGGACTTTAAAGACCTTATATAACACAAATCTTAAGAAGTTATATCATATTATAACTGCATGCAACTCTTTATCATTTTTCGAAAATTACTTCATAGCTTTAAAAATAAAATCATTTTGACAAAATTATAATAACTTACAAATTAAATTTTTGATTGGCTAAATTAATCAGTATTTTATTGAACAATTTTATCTAATATACATATTATTACTTTGAATATTTCTGAAGTTTTTTGAAATAAAAAATCTTTAATGTTTTTTATTATTAAAATTAATGAAATTATTTTTGTTTTACAAATTTTTGAAAATTTTTAAAGTTTTTTAAAAATTTCTGAAAAAATTTTAACAGGTAGGGATCTCTGGAGATTTCTATCAAAAAAATTTTCTGATATTATAACTATATTTTTTATTATCTCAGGTAATAGAGGAAACAATATTTTGGAATAGCGGAAAATAAATGAACAGCAATTTTCACATTTGACATATATTATATATGATTATTTAATAATACCTGCAACTAAAGATGAGTCCCTAAAGAGGGAGGCAGGGACAAAAATCAAATGTCCCTCACTAGAAAACATTAAAATTTTTAAATTAATAACTATAAAAAAACTATTCACAATTGGTTTTTTTTTTTTTTTTGAGTACTTATAGTCAGACTAGATTGTTAGTTTATTAATTAATTGAAAACATAAGTACATTTTCATTTGAGTAGCATGATAGATACTATAGCTAAACTATTATTCTAATCTAACTAACTCGTTTTAAGTATAAAAGCCTTTAAATTCAACCTTAGGGACAATATTTTGTTCCACTGTATCTTTGGGTAAAAATCCTTCTAGTCCACTATATTATTGTAAGCAGGTTGTAATTGCCATATGTTATATCAAACCACTGAATATAGAAAACTACAAAAGGATAGGTTGAAAAAGAAGAGGGGGATATCTAAAAATATTTAAATAGACAACAAGAAAATGAAAAGGTAAAAATTGAAAAAAAATATTTTCAGCTTCCTCCAAAGACCTGCTTCTCAAAATCTCTTCTCAATAAGAAATATCTGATTGGGATATTCTTTCTTTTCCTGACCATCTGAGAAACTTATCCATTCTTGATTTTGATTTTTTTCTTATATACTATCTGAAGAGACTTATTGTCTAGTGGAAACCTTTACTTTTAGGACACACTTAGTCCCAACCTTCTTTGGGCAATGATTTTTTATTCATCTGTGATAAACAAATAACTTATTATGGATTCCAGATTCTTATGTGACCTAGTAGAGACTAGGTCATATTGTTTTAGTATAATAACTTCCAGCAGTCATGCCTAATTAAAGGAATTTTACTGATATATATCTTCTATTACCCAAAAGGCTAGATTCCTCAATAATTCTTTTGCCTTATAATGGTAAAAAATTTTCAAGAGTGGTGGGATCCTTGTTGATTGTGATATCCTTCAACAACTTCTGGAGAAATGCATTCTCAGCTATAATTAAAGAGTTGAAGCTTAGCATAAACTAAAGACTGTTCAGTCTTATTACTTGACTTGAATAAGAGGGAAACTTTGATCTTAAACTTTACTTAACTGGAATGATAGGAGAGAAAGACCTCAGCTTAAATAAATAGAAGCTTTTTCACCACTTGGGAACTTTTTGCTTGTATCTTATTGGTCTCATGGTACTTGATTTGTTGGATACTAATCAACTCTTTCTATCATCAATGCCATAATCAGAACACGTATGATGATCAATAAGAGCTTGTTAATATTCGGTTACTAACATGTTTCGTGTCAACCAATCAGATGTCAGGTAACATTGTGCTATCAAAAATTCAGGTCAAATTGAGATAGGCAAAATTATCAAGAAAACTGTGAAAAATAGTAGACACTTTAAAAGGGTATAAGACAATATATGAGAAAGTGGATAATAAGCCTTTTTCTATCAACAAAACCTTTATTGCTTGTTGTTTCTAGCTCTATAAGGTGATACTTCACTTGTCAGTCCTTTTACTTTCTAGTATCTTCTTGCCCTTAGTAGAGAAAGTGTATACTTGAGTCCTTTCAGACCACTAGAAACTCAAGTTTTTATTCAAAGGAGTTTATAAACAAGTAAGGAAGAGTAGAAAAGATATATGAAGATAAGCTTCAAGTTATTTTAATGAAAGTAAAAAGACTTTATTAACAAAAAAGTATAAAACTTCTTGTGAATACTTTTTTTGTGTGTAGTTAGAGAATCAGTAGAAAGAATTGCAGGTTATATTTAAAAACTACCCACAATTGTTCTTTATTATCCAAATTATTGATTTATAGCATTTTCTGACTTTTGTCCTTATTAAAGTAAAGAGCTATAAATTTTGTTCCTCAAAAAAGAACATAAGTAATCTATAAAATTTTATATGCTAAATATTTTAGAGACCCATTATTACTTGTAACTAGTATGTCTGTAAAACAGGTTTTTTTGTCTAGCAAAAATTTAATTATTGATAAAAGAAACCGACTTTTAAATAAAACAATAAAGACATGCATGTGTTTAAAGTTATAGTGGCAAGGGCCTTTAGCAAGCAGTAATTAAAATTTTACTTGTCATGTAAATTTTAATACTATTTATATATAAAATAATATTAAATAAAAGTCTTATTGGCTTTAATTATAGTTATTAAAGTTATTGTATGTTTATTGGAGTTTAAAATTAGTATTGTTTTATTGAAAGAGCAATTATTAAAATAGAATTCCTACAACTATTAAGAAGCTAATAATAGACTTCTTCAAAGACAGAAGCTATAGTATCATCCTTCCCAATGGACTATCTAATCCAATAGTGGCAGGGGATAAGATAGATCAAGGAGAAATGATTTCTTTATTATTATCAAGAATTTTTTATGATCCACTTTTATGTAAAATTCAAAACAATAGCAATCTGGATTATTCTATGGAAGAATGGTCTCCCAACTTTAGTAAACCTGAAGAGAAGATGAAGCTCTCCTTAAGGCAGGCAGTAATTGCCTACTGTAAAATGCTTTTCAATGTATCCCCCCTATAAAAAGATCTTCCGGTTTTTTCGAATATCCTAAATGTGTAAATCTTTTATTTATAGATATATGTATCGAAATATTTATATTAGTATTTGCCTTCTGATTGGCTACAGATCTTATATTTTTAAATAATAATCTATCGCGAAACCACTCACCTTACGATTTGCAAACTCATCTACTTGAACCCATTCACCTTACGAATCCCTATATTTTGCAAACCTACTACTTAATACTCTATAAATTAATCCCTATACTCTACAAATCCATCCACCTTACAATCCATAAATCTGTATCCACGAATTTACCTTCCTTCACACCTGAATTTTGCAAACTCATGTCTTACTACTCTACATTCCGCGAACTACACCCTATTCTTCACAAATCTATTTAAAAATATGCAAATCAAATTTGACTTGTACTAAAAAAATAGCATAAACCGGATTCGATTTGTACTAAAAAAAACTCGATTTTGAACAAATTCAAAAGTAGATTAACTACTGTATATTAATATCAAATTAATAGATAGTAAGTTTTTACTTGCATATTGTATATTTGTTAAGTAAACTGAAAGATAAATAAATTAATTATATCACTTTATATGAAATAGGTTTTTATAAGTAAATGGGTAGAGACCAGTGAGTAAGTGAATAGATGAGTGAATAAATGAGCAGGTGAGTAAATAGATAAGTGAGCAAGTAGATAAATAGTAGGTAAGCGAATTGGTGAGTAGATGGGTGGATAGATAAATGAGCAAGTGAATAAGTGAATAAGTAGATGGATGAGAGGATGGATGGATAAGTGAATGGATAGATGGATAAGAGTGGATGAGTGGATGAATAAGTGAATGAATGAGTAGGTATGGATAAGTGGATGGATAGGTGGATAAGCGAATAGGCAAATAGATAGAATAGATAGGTAAATGAACAGGACAATTGTTGTATAATTAAGAAATTAACAATATTACATCACCTTTTGTTATTTTTGAAATAATAATTGAATAAATTCTTTAATCTTTTGTTTATATTATTTTATTGTTATGTAAGGTAATTGTTTCTAATAATAAATCAATAATTAAAAAAATTTTTTTTTATTATTTAAAGAGATACATAAGTAGTCAAAAAATAAATTTATTTATTTGAAATGGCTATTACTCATAATAGCAGTGCTTTAAAAGCACATAAAACAAAAAAATTACGAAGACATTGGTATGTTCAAGAAAAACTCAAAATTATTACCTATTATGAAAAAAATGAGATGAGTCTTCGTGAAGTAAGCAACAAATTTAATATCCAACCAAAACAACTGCGTGAATGGATTAAAAAAAAAGATAAATTAATCAAGAATTCCTCAAAACTTCTTAAGTTACATAACAGAAAATCATCCAAATATCCACAACTTAAGAAAACTTTATTTGATTGGATTATTAAACAACGCTAACAGCAAAATGCTATTACATGACTATTAATAATCACCAAAGCATTTTTACTTGCCAAAAGTATTGAGTTTCAAAACCTTCCAAATATTTGTGAATTTAAATTTTCAAATAAATAGCTTGATGGTTTTTTGAATCAATATAATTTATTTAATCACCGACGTACAACTATTGCACAATAATTACCTGAGGATTTAGAAGAAAAACAACAAAAATTTTATAAATTTATTTTAGATCAACATATTCAACATAATTATTTTTTACACTTAATTGGAAATATGGATGAAATACCACTTACTTTTGATTTGCCAAATACAACAACAATTGAGAAACGTGAAACTCACACAATTAGCATTCGAACTACAGGCAATGAAAAAAAAAATTTTCACAGTTATTCTTGGATGTATGGCTAATGGAACTAAATTACCACCTGTTTGTATTTTCAAATTAAAAAATATAATTCGTAAGAATTTTCCTGATAGTGTATTTATTCGGACAAATGAAAAAGGATGGGTTAATGAAAAAGAAATGCTTTGGTGAATAGAAAATATTTGGATAAAAAGACAATCTTTAAATAATTTATACTCTCTTTTAATTCTTGATTCATTTCGTGCTCATTTGGTTGATTCAGTTAAAGAACAATTTATTAAAGAAAATATAAACTTATCTATAATTCCTGGTGGATTAACCTCTAAACTACAACCATTAGATGTTTCTATTAATAAAAGCTTTAAAACACAAGTAAGAATTTTTATTATTTTTATTATTTAAAAAAAATTTTTTTTATATACCATATATTAACTTTTATTTATAGGTTTGCATATTATATAATCAATGGATGTTAGAAGAAATTCATGAACTTACATCTACGAAACGTATCAAGAAACCATCATATTCATTATTTGCTGAATGGGTAAAAATTGCATGGAAATCTATTGATCTGAATTTAATTAGATGTTCATTTAATTATATTACAGAATAATAGATAATATTAGAAATTTTTTTACTAGCATTTATATAATAACTGTTGACAATATTAGATTATAAATAAAAAAATCCACATCATTTAGAATATCACAGAAATGCATTAAATAATATTTTACTATATCTTTTCTTTTTGTTTGTTTATGCACCCATCTATTTGTTTATTTATTTACCCATCCACTCACCTATCAATCTATTCCCTCATCCATTTACTTATCCATCCATCTACTTACTTATTTATTTACTTACTTGTCTATCTCTATCTATTCGTTTACTCTCTCATTAAATAAATGTATAAATAAAAATCTACTTCATATACTGTAAAATAATGTAGTCAGTTCACTTTTCTCTCGAATTCACTTAAAAATATACAACATACAAATAAAAACTTACTGTCTATAGATTTAATATTCAATAATGTAATTAATTTACTTTTGAATTTGTCCAAAACCAGATTTTTCCTTAGTATAAATCAAATTTGATTTATATTATTTTTTTTTAGCACAAACTGAGTTCAGTTTATGCTATTTTTTTTTAACATGAATTGAATTTGATTTGTATATTTTTAGATAAATTTGCAGAGAATATAATATAAGTTTATGGAATGTAAGAAGTATAACAAAATATAAAAGTATAAATAAGAGTGGATTTGCATATCATAAAGAGTAGAAGTATATATATTGTGAAGAGTGGATTGTAGAAATGAATAGGTTTATAGAATGTAGGGGGTGGATTTATAGAGTATTAGGTATATAGGTTTATGAAATATAAGAATTTGTGAATTGTATAATGAATAAATTCATAGTGAATAAGTTTGCAAATTTTAAGATAGGTAGGTTCACAAAATATAGAGTGGATAGTGGATTTGCAGATTGAATTTGTGAAAATATAAGATCTATAGCCAATCAGAAGACAAATATCAATATAAATATTGATGTACATATCTATAAATAAAATATCAATACATTTAGGATATCCAAATATATTTTTACAGGGGGGGATACTTTGAAGAGCGTTTTACAGTACATGGATGACACAACCTGGATTGCCAAATCCAAGGAAGACCTGGAAAAGATTCTGGAAGAAGCAAAAAAGTCCTATATAGCAAATAATTCTCAGATAAATACAGAGAAGCCAATCCTCTTTACTATTAACTGAAACCCACAAGTCTCCGGGACTGTTCAGGCTGGAACAGAGAATATTATAGTTCATAAAATCAATAAGAAGAACCAGATTAGATTTCTTGGTATTTGATTAGGATTGAGACAAAAAAACTAGGATACTATCAGTCTTATAAAATCAGAGATTAGAATAGTAGTTCAGACAATAACCAAGAAGAAGCTAATAAAAAAATATGTTCAATACATTATCAATAGGGTCCTAATTTCAAGAATAGAATATAGAATGCAACATACATACCTGAGTGAGAAAACATGTAATTATTTTACAGCCATGTTTAGAAAAGTATTTAAGAACAAGGTCCTAGTCTATAGAATGATCCCAAACAGTTGTATTTACAACAAAGAAATATATGGTCTCAAAAGTATTTGGAAGATACAGCTAGAAAGTTATATACCTGTACTTTTCTATTAGCTTAATAACAACAAGGCCTCTGGTATTGTTACCATAATCAAACTAAAACAAAGTCAAATCAAATGTTGAGAGCCAGGTAATATTCTAAGCAATCCTATCAACTCTTACAAGCTGATGAAAGAAAACTTGGTAGCTATGACACTGGCTCTGACAAATAGCATACAAGTTATTTTTCAAAGTTGAAGATAGAAAAATATATTCGATTATTAGGGAGGTATCTTATTAATCAAATCTATATTGCAAGAGGATAGAAAATATGGAAAAGCCATTTCATCATTATAAAAACACAAGATCATATTTCTAGATCAGCTTATTAACACTATCACAATAATACTTAAGGAATGGAAAGTAGTTCAAATCCTCTATAACAGATGCAAGGGACTGGTTCCCTTCTGGTACAAAAAAGTAAGAAAAAAATAATAGTAAATCAAGATCTCCTACGAAACTCTCTACATGAGTTTGAATAGATAGTTTATAATATATAAACTGAGGCATTTCCAACAAATTCAGATAGAATGAAGATTTATTGAACAGTCCAGGTTAATACTTCAACAGATACATGGGGAAAAACAACATCCATAAATAATAAAATCTATTTCATCCCATATAAGCTAGTATATGATCCTATTAATAATAATACTTATCTTCAACTAGATAGAATAGAGTAGCCTTTATAAGTAGTCCGATCACAAATCAATTTCCTTTCACAGCTTAATCAACATAATAATCTAAGAAAAAAGGAGCAGATTCTTTTGTCAGGAAACCCTACAAACTGGCAGACAAATATATTTCAGCAAACAATAGCTCTACCATCTCCCAGACCAGTCAAAGTAAAGATTCAAGTAGAAGATTAAAATATTACACTAATAAAAAAAGTCATACAAACAAAAGAACACAAAGACAAACTTAAGAACATCTTGAGATATAACAAAAGGAATATGGCTAATCAGCTTACATTCTACACAGATGGCTCTTATAAAAAAGGGATAATAGATTGTAAATTAGAAATGGGTTTAGCTTGGATTATGATAGAGAAAGACAAAATAGTTAAACAGTTCTCAGCAAGAGTATTTACATGGCCATTAGCAACCAGGGCTGAAATACTAGCTATTCTCACTGCACTGTATGCAGTCCTCCGAAATATAACAGTTACAATTTACACTAATTGCAACATTGCAGTCAAAGTATGGAAATTCATCTGCTCACAAATAGAGACATCTACAAGAAGATGGACAAAGATCACTAACTGACCACTTTGGAATAAGATCAAGGACCTAGTAAATAAGAAAGACTTGAATCTGGAAATTCTAAAGGTCAAAGCCTACAAAATCAACAAATTCAACAATCAAGTAGACTTACTTATTAAACAGGCCAGGTGAGAGAATCCAATAACTTGGCATCAGCTACCAGAACTAGAAAGAGTCCTTATGATAGCAGCATGGGAAGAATACACAATAGAAATTGGTATTAGAGACTTTATTAAAATGTCCAATAAGAAAAAAATCGAACTAAACTGAATAACACAGAAACAGATCCAGGATCTTTGGATCCAAAATGATAAAATTATAGACTGGCCAATCTTTTGGAACCAGTTCAATCTGACCAATACCTTTGATACCTCTTTCAAAACCAATAAAGACAAAAGCTTCCTAACTAACTTAATTCACAATGAACTTCCAATTCTACAAATACTTATGAAGAGAAAATCAGATGTATACTGTATATCACAACTACTTGCCCAGTATGTAAACTTCATGAAGAGACACTAGAATATCTTTTTGAATGCTCAACTACTAGGGAAACTTGGAAGAACTTATGGTGAAAGGCAAATAAAAAGATCAATAAACTCATCGGTAAAGAAATAAAAGAGAAGAAAGAAGTTTAACCTAAAATAAGTAACTAGACAAACAAATAGTTAGAAGAGATCCAGAAATCTAACAGGGGCCTTTTCAATACTATTTATGGATACATGAAAGAAAGCAAGACCACCTCCTTGAAGAAGTATCTCAAAGAGCAATTCAAGATTCTATCAGCAAACACACAAGGTATAATCAATAAACACTGTCAGAAAATGAGAGCAAACTTTAAAAAGAAGATCTGAAATACTCATTGTGCCAAAGTAATAGAATGGAAAAAAAAGTATAATATTACAAAAGAGGACAAAAGAAATAAGAGGTCCAAGTTCAGACCTAACGAACAGACTGAACAGAACCAAAAAGAATTACCATTACCTCCAGAGGACTTGAATCTAGAGAATATCAAAGAAATAGAAGAAAATAAGTATATGGCAATTATTAAGAATTGGGTTTGTCACAGAATGAAATGGTTTGATTTTTAACTATAGACAGAACTTAGAATGATCTATAGTAATAACCTGTAGGTAATAATTTTATTAATTAAAGGAAATATTCCAAATTAGTAAAGAAGTGAAATATTATTATTCCCTAGGTTATATTTAGAGAAATAGTTTTTTGATAACAAGTGAATCAGTATGTGAAAGTCACAACAATTTGTAAATATCTAGTATATATACAATAAAGATATACCATATTGACCTGACTATGGGTTAAAAAAAAAAAAAAATAACTGCAATAATTACCACTTGATAATTATGCTTTTCATAATATGTCTTCCAATGTTTTTTTATAAGACTCTGAATGTTCTTGCTGAAAATATTCTTCTGTATGTCAGCAAAAATCTTCAGGATTCATATATATTTTTTCAAAAAAGTCTTCTTTCATGATACTCTTAATCATTAAAATGTTATTGAAGTTCTTTGAAAATTAAAAATTAAACCTTATCTCAATAAAATCCTGTTCAGTGATTAAATGTTGATTCATGTGAATTTTGTTTTCTAGATAGGTAACCTTATCCTTGATGACTTTTTGACATTATAATAACTGATCAATTTTTTTATAAAGACTTTTGTGAGACTCCAAAAGTCTCTCGATTACTATATTAGAAACCAAATATACAAATTAGTATTTATTTAAATAGTTATATCTTTTTTAATTTACCTAAAGATTCTTCAGGCAACCTCCTAGTAGGTGAAGATTCTAGAAAATAACTGGGGGATCTTAATTACTTCTGGGCTGACTCTGTTTCCATTTTAGCATGAGGTGTTGATCTTTATTTTTCAGCTTGATCCAAGATACCGGAAGTATTCTTGGGCTTTTTGGAGGGCTTCAAAGTACTTTCTTGTCATTTTTCCAAGCTTGAACCTGAAATCATTTGTTGAAACATATTATATATTTCTTTTTTTTTTATTTGATATTAATAGAAAAGAAAGGACTTTAGAGACTTTATATAACACAAATCCCAAGAAGTTATATTATAGTATAACTGTATACAATTTTTCGTTACCTTTCAAAAATTACTTCATAGCTTTAAAAATAAAATAATATTGAAATTATATTGATAAATTTATAACAACTTATAAATTAATTTTTTGATTGACTAAAATTAATCAATATTTTATTGATTAATTTTATATATTTTAAAGTTCTTCAAAGTCTTTTATAATGTATTACAAATGTCAATTTTGTCAATATATATTTTCAAGACATCTCTCTTATATAAGGTATATAAGCAAATGTATATTGACTATGAACTCTTTTCATAATGATTTAAATGAGTCAGAACTTTCAATTATTTTAGAATCATTTGAAAATATAAAGAGCATTTCGAAGATATTCAATAATATTTATTTGCTTATTTAATGTTTATTTATTAATTAATGTTTAATTGTTTTAAAGTCCTCCGAAGTATATTAGCTTTCTTGAAAATAATATTTCTTTAAATGAAAATTCTTATGATATTAATTTTTTAGAAGATCCTTTAAATAGTTATGATTCTTCAGAAGATTCTAAAGACACCTTTAATAAATTTTCTAATAAAGCATATACAGATTTAATGATACTTGTTTTAAAAAATAATCTCAGTACTTCTATTGGAAATGAAGTAATTTCTTTTTTTTAATAAACATTCTAGTTTATCAATTAGTCCTTTACCAAAAAATATTTAACAAGGATATAAATTCATGAATAATATAAAACAGCTGAATTTAGATTATTTCAAAACTTACATATTATTTTATAACAATATAGAATACTTCTTCTATCATTAGTTAATTATTAGTTACATTAAAAATATTCTGGAGGTTCTGAATATTTTCGAAGAATTTTCAAAAAACTTTGAAATGTTATATCAAAATAATCTGACAATTAAATTATTTTAGGTTAAATGTTTAATTTTATTTATTTATTAATTATTTTTTTTATAAAATAATAGAGAATGAATATATAAAGAATAAAACAATTGTGACTGGTGGAGAGATGCAAAGAATTCTATTCTGAAGAATTCTAAATTACTTTTAATAATTTTATATTCTGATGCAACCAATTACAATACTTTGGAAAAAAGTTCATTACATTCAATATATATAGTATTTTATTAAAAAATATATCAACTTGGAGGTGCAATAAACTGGATGCAAAACAACTATTAGGATATTTATTGATAATCAAATCAAAAAATATAATAAAAAAACAATCACAAAATTTCAAAAAAATTGTGCACGAAACATTTTACAAGTCTCTGGAGATCTTACTTAAGCCACTAATTTCAATAAAGATGAAATTGATTTTTCAATAGGGGGCAAAATTGTTCAATTTTTTTCAAAAATATCCATAATTATAGTTGACTGGCCTGAAGCTATGTCCTTTGGTTAACTTATAAATCAAATAATTCAAATAATCCTTATTATTTTTGCTTAATTACAAAAGACAATCTTGCAAAAATAAATTTATCAAAAAGTAATATAATATTCCAGAGTCATAAAAATATGAAAGAATTGTTTCAATTAAATCTAATAAAATCAGTATCTATAGAAAATATTAATAATTTTTTTTGAAATATTTCATAAGTTTTTATAATTTTTATAGATAATTTATTTATTATAGACTAAATTAATTTTTATTAATTTATAGTGATATGAATATATATGAAGCAACTGTACCTGATAAAATGTATCATCTTGATCTTAATCTTTTTCAATATCAAATTGAATATATCTGGAAGTTATTAAAAGAGTTTCAAGATCTCTCACTATTAGATGAAATAGATCAAAGACTTGTAAAAATTCTAAGATTTCCAGGATTAAAGATTTTTTCACATGGCATTCAATCTATTGCAAGATTAATCATGGATGAATATAAAAATTTAATGAAAGTTATGATTTTGTAATGAATAACATAGACCTGTGGGTTAATAGTACAGTGGGTGTGCTCCCAGGTTATCATTCTCAAATTATTGATTCAATCCCACTTTAAAACAGTATTTGCAATATAGATTACATGTTACAAAAATATATGCTAATCAGCCATATGCATACTTGAACATAAACAACCTATAAAAAACCCACCGTCTGACCACAATGTCATAAATCAGATTACACAGGTCCTAATTGGTTTTAGTATTAGGAAAACAAGCTATGACATTCTACCATTTAGAATATGTGCAGACATCAAGAATATCAAGAAAGACAATGAGAAAACTCAGGAACTTATCGGCCTCATATATAAAATCTACCTCCTTTCAAAAAATCTCCAATCTCATGGGAGGTCTGGGAGACTTTGGTCACACATACTAGCCACAAAAATGTAAGGATCAGACATATATTAGAAGATTTTTGATTACTATCACCAATGATTACCAAAGATTGAATCTCACGAGTCACCAATGAGAAGTAATAAAGTTGAATAGTCACAATGAAGAAATATAGGGGTAGATCCTGGAAGAAGAAATTCAGAAACAATCATCAAGATAATCAATTCATTAGGAGGAGCAATTCATTATGAAGTAACCAAGAGACACTCCTGGAAAAACCATATTTGAAGAGTGGTTAAAAATGGTTACTGGAAGACTACGGTTGTCAATTTGACTCCCCAATGGCCACTGGGAGACTTGATGGGACCACATGGTAACTAAAGAATATTAATAAATGACTAATTTTCTGAGAACTAAGTACAGTAAAAAGAATATCAATTATGGAATACACATCTCACAAGATATAACAATCCCATGAATCAAACAATTACAACAATAGCTCCTTGAATATAAAAAGAAGTCTCCTAGTAGATCCTTGGAACATCAGGAGTACCTGGATACAGCAGGGCAGCTGACAGAATAGTATCCATATTGGGTAAAATCTAAGGATAAGTTGAATAAATTAAGATAGTATAAATTAGATATAAGAATTACTCTTGTAACTTAATTATGTATAATTCTTAAAAAATAACCGATCAATAAAGCTCAGTCAATATGACTATTAAAAAAAAAAAATAATAATAATAATGGAATAACATATATAGTAAATATATATAAAATGTACATATCAAAGAATTACCAATAATTTATTAAGAATAGAATAAAATGTATATTATTAGTATATATATAAAGAGTTCTCTAAAAGTGATTTAGAAAAAATTTGAGGTATGAAATAGTTGTTTATAGAACTATATTATAAAATTTCTAAAATATATATTATAATAGGAATCTATAAATTCTTGGGTGCAAAGATTTATAAAAACTTTTAAAATATTTTTAGTTTCACAATTAAAACTTTCAAAATTATATTCATGGATATATTATATAGTCCCATTTATTTGAAAATATGAAGTTATAAATAGATTTACTTCAGATACCTATGAAAGTTTTTACAAAGAATATGTTAAACAACCATATTATTTAAGTAATAAAAAAAATATTGAGAATCAACTAATGCAAAAAGTAAGTTCATAATAAGATTAACAAATTT
>CAJVPT010003574.1:0-14988 GCA_910592055.1 Acaulospora colombiana
ATCTTGCTTGATCTTAATCCGGTCAAGTACTATTTTGCTTCTTTCTTTGTTTGTTAGCAAGTTTACCATCTTTTTTTGATTGTGTTTGAGATCATCATATCTTAGTTCTAAAGCTGATTTGATTCCCTTTCTTACTTTTTTGGCTTCTAAGTTTTGACATATAAACTTGAGCCCTTCTATTGTGTCTTGGATATCTTTTTTCAAGGATATCCAGTGGATATTAAAGATGCTGTATTGGATGTAATAGTTTTCTATCTGATGATGTGGATCATGGATGGCATTATATTTTTCAATAGCTACACTGAGTTTCTGCACCTTTGCTATTTCTTTTAATGCCTCCGCTTTCTTAAAGACTGTTTTTAATTGAAGAGCTCTTCTGTATCACAAAAATTCTGGACTGTATTTATATCATTTCTTCTTATTTGATACCAGTTTTTTGGTTTCTAATTTGTTAAAAGCTGCACTGCAAATTAGATCTTCAAAGGTTTTTCAGATTTTATTTGCTAGTAGTTCTCTTTCGTCTTTATCAGGTTTTTTATTAGGCATAGGTTCCAAAGAAGTTTTGAGTTTATGGTTCAAGTTTTTTCAAAAGGCTTGTCATTATTTAGAAGATGTTTCTTTTAGATCAATTCTTTATATTTTGGATGTTGTGTAGTATTTAATAGTCTTGCTTTTTGTGAATAGATTATCACCATATAGGATTACCAAAAGTATAGTATGATTACTTCCAGTAGTTTCTTTCATGTCTTAATTGTCAAATCATAGAATTATATATTTTGTCAAGCTTTGTGACATTCAGATGAAATCTATTCTGCTACTGCTTGTGATGTTTTGCCTTGTAGGAGTTTTGTCTTCCCCTTCCCATATTATCATATATCTAAAAAACTCTATTTGTCAAGAAAGTTAAATAGAGGAATTTCAGGTCACTATAAGAATCTAAAACATGTCTTGGATGAGGATACTCTATCCTCTAATAAGTTATATATGCATTAAAGTAACACATTAAAATTGTGTAAAAGTTCTGCCTATGTTTTTCTCTAATATAGCTTATTATATTATCTTATACTTTCTTACATCTATGTTTATTTAATAGGATGTAAATCTGTATAATACAGATTTTGTTTTTCTTTATTAATATGTTAATGGTGATCATGTAGTTATCTGCCTCCTTTACTAATACTACTTTTTTTTTTGAGATCTTTTCTTAATAGTAGACTTACTCTTGCACCATATAGAATATCTTTATTAATACTATGGAAGTGTTTGTATTTTTTTTGATTACTGAAAGCCCATTTTGCATTATTGTGCATTAGCTTGATCTCACGCATTTCTATTACCTCTATACCTTGTTTGCTTATATATTTTATAAGGTTATGTTGATTAGTTATGTCAGTGATACTTTGTATATTATATGTATCTATTCTTATTATCCTTTTTTCAATATTATTTTTCTCATCTCTATTATTACTTTACTTTTCTTTTTCTTTTTCTTTTTTGTTTAGAAAGTTGGTTTTTTTACTTTGTAAGAATTTTTCTAGATTCAAATTATCTAATTGTACACTGTTTTGCTTTTTTTGTTGATGTTTGCTCTTCTTTAAAATTTCTACTGGAAATAAACTGGACTTATTCTTTCTCTTATTATCTTGGACAACTAGTGCACCTTTTTAAGAGTAATTTGTCCCTCTTCTACTGTATCTTATTTGTCTATTAGGAGCTGTTCTACACTATAGTCTGGCTATCCTGCTACTTAACTTTTCTAAGTTGTTTAAGATATGGTATAGTGGATCTTTTCCATTTTCTATTTCTGTATTTAATACATACTTGTCAAAACTACTGTACTAGCTAGGTCTTGGATTGCCAATATGTTCTCTATTACTTCCTGTAACTGGGTTCTTAAGTCTTTCATTATTTCTTTGTTTTCCCCTATTAGTTGGAGTTTTATAGGATTTTCTTTGATCTCTTGAAAATAAATTTCTTGAGTATTGCTTTCTTGAAGGTCAATGATTCTTACTATAAGAGAAGGAGAAACTGATCAATTGGTTGTTAGATAATGAGTCTATAGGTGCTTCATTGTTTATTTCAACTTTTCTATCTTGCGCTTTGGTTTTTTTTCTTTTAGTATCATAGATCTTTTCATTTTCTGTTACTGTATTTTTTACACTCCATGATAGATATAGCCCTTAAAAGAAAATATGTCATTTATAGGCTTTGTTGAGGACCTCTCTTAATGCAAAGCATATAACTGTAAAGTTTTGTTTCTTTAGTGTAAAGAAGTTTCTTAAAGTGTAACATGCTTTCATTTCTGTACCATTGAGCGCCTGGCTATCAAACTTGAGTAAAACTTGTTTGTGCCTAGTAGCTTTGCAAAGTTTTTATTTTTTTTCATTAGAATATTGTTAATCTCTCTATCTGTTAGTTCTTTCTTGGAAAAGATGACTCTAGTAATTTCTATTTCTAAGGGGGGTCATCCATAATATTTCTAGATTTATCTTTAAGTAGCTATGCCACTTATATAAGTCTTGACTCTTGTTTTTATTTTAACCTTATAAATATATATATTTTGCATCTTACTATATCTTTTGAGATATTCTTTTATAAGGTGTTATAAAGTTTTGTGTGTTATATCTATTAGACTAATATGATATACAGTATATTCTCTTCCTCTTTTCTTGATTGAAAGATCTTCTTGTCTAATATTTTTATATTTTGTATTAGGTTGATGCTCGTGTTTTCAAGTTATTGTAGACTAAAAGCTTCTTACTTTCTGTTTATTTCTTCTAAACATTTAAAGAGATCTTTTTCTTCCTTCAGATGGAAACTCAATTATTCATTTCCATTGATAAATTCTTTGTGAAGAAGGTTGCACTTGTTTCGTGGCAATTTCAATATATTATTCAAGTATGCCTTGATCTCTTCTTCATTGTTTCCTGGAATATTAGTTGACATTGCTCCTACTTTGTATTTGTCATTTTTATTTATAAAATAGGGGTTTAGTGTTGGATTGCTTGCCTGTTTCTTGTAGCGTACGAGCTGCACTCACTTATATTATAGCCTTAAATTTTACTTTTAAGAGTTTCTGCTTCTATTTTCTCCTGTTTTTGATTTTCCACTATTGTTATTTCATCATTTAATATTGATCCACTTTCTATATTAATAGTGATTTCTATTGAAATGGATAGTATTTTTATTGATTTTTCTTTGATTATATCCAGGTATCTGTCTTTTATATAGGATTAAACCAAATTCTCTTCCTTTTTCTTTTCTTTATGTCAAAGAAAGGTGATATGTTGTATAAATATTCGTTCTTTGTGAAATGTTGTATTATCTATTTCTAAGATTTAGGTGATAATGCTATCCAGTATAATACATGTTTCTGGGGACATCTGTCATTATGCCATTGTAATTGGTTATACCTTTTTGTTTGGCAATTTGTTATGTAGCCCATAGTTTACCTATTTTATTATGCTTTTTTGCCAATTAGATTAGCATATCAATAATATTATCTTCACTGTTGTTTACTATCTGAAATATCTGCTTTGTTTTATTTATAATAGAATATATATATAGATTAATATTATTGTCATATTGTTGTATTATATTATAAATAGTTATGTAAGTAGATTAATATATGTTCTTAATGCTATTTTAGTAATTGTTGACAAGTTTTTACATGTATGCTTATTGTTTTTGACTATTTTCTTGTTTTTATATATATTTTAATCTTGTTTTAATTAGGCACATGTTATTTTTCTTTTTTTACTTAGGTTGTTTACCTGTTTACATTAACTTTATTGTATTTTTACAGACTTCTGACACTCTGTTTATGTTGATTACTTTCTATTGTAGTAATTATAATTGATGATCTTATCAATTTAAGTTGCTCTTGTTATGCTATTGTGATGGACTTTTGTCAAACTTGTTTTGATAATAGCTTTATACACATATATATTTTCGTACTACTTTGGTGATGTGTTTTGATGTATGTAGAGATAGAGGATATATGTTAGACTATTTAGACCTTAGGGAGCTTTGATATCTTTTTGAATCTTAAAGAATTTGAGGTTTGCTTGATTTATCAAGCAAACCTATTTGTTTTAGAATTACTTATAGTATCAAGAAAGGTATCAACCTATATTAACCTGGCTGCAAACTTTGTGAAGTTGATATTGGCTTCTCTTTTCTGATTGTGAATCAGTTTATATTGATCTATTTTCTTCTCTTTAACAAAAAGAAGAGAATTAAGGTTATGCTTTATGTTATATTTTTCTCAGTAATTACTAGACTAGAGCTATGTACAAAGTATTGTTTTCTGTGCTAAAATGTTTACTGTGTATTGATATTGTGAGAAAGTATATATTTTGAGTTATATATGTTATCTCTTTTCTTAAATATATTATCTAAAAAGAAAATTTCTAAGGATCTGAGGAATTTATGGAAATTTTTAAATCCTTAATTTTTTTTTTATCCTCTGTCAAGTTAGTTATATGTGCTTTATTAAACATTTGTAAGTTGTATATATTAAATGAAACATTAAAGCTAAATCTTTAACTAATTCACTCGTTTTGGTCATATTACCTTTCTAAGTGCAACTTTGGAAATGATATATTACTCTGTTAGAGATTGAAGTGAAATCCCCAACTTCTAGCATCATTGCCCACAGGTCACTACTGCAGATCACTCTTTTGAGCTCTGATAGAAATCGAAATCCCAACCACTTCATACCATACTTCACTCTATTTAATAGGATTTCTTTCAACTTCTTGTTTTTAACTCTTTTTTCTTCATATATCAGTTTCTCACTAGATCAACTTTCAGTGATTTTGCCCTTCTTTTCCTGATCTTGCGGATATAATAGTCTTTTTATCTTGTCATATTTGCAAATTTCTAACTTCTATTCCTATTCAATCACTTTTTCACATTTTGTATTCCATATTTTCTTTTAGAAATAATTACGTACTTTTTCTTGCATCTTCATTATCTATTTTCTAGTTTCTTTTCTAATTATCTTGCCATGACATGTCAAATCTGCTATTTTGATAATTAGTTCTTCCTCTATTAGTTCTATACAGAAGCTAAGTATGTTTTAACTGGTTTTTGAGATTCTTTCTACTATATATACTATTTGTTTGTCGATTTCTCCTATTTATATCCTATTATCTATTTTTAAGTTTAACTCTTTCTCTTCTGATTCTATTTTTTTTTCTTTTAAGAGCTTTCTGAATCCTTTCAAGACTTCTTTTATTCTTTTTTGCTATACCTCATTCCACTAAGTCTTGTAAGTTAAGCATTCTAGCAAGTGTTCTATTGTTTCCTCTTCCTGGTTACATATAATGTATTTCACTTGCTTGTAAAGATCTGGTCTTCTTATAGTCAGCTTCATAAATATTGGTAGCTCATCATTGATCAATTTAGTGAGAAAGTTTTTGTTTCATGAGCTTTTAAATAAGGTGTTCCATATGTGTCTCTTATTAAAATGTTTCCATACAAGATCCCATGTATATCTGTGATGGTCTTAAATTTGCTGATCCTATCTCCTTTCAATTTTACCTTGAGTTGTCAATTGATAAGCTGTTATTTTGATATTAATTTTTTTAATAGCTTGTCTTATAGAGGTATTTAGTACTATATTCTGCCATTTAATTTCTATGATCATTTTATATAAAACCAATTTTTTCCATTTTATTACTAGCTATCTTATTGTTTCCTTGACCAGAGTATCTGTCTCCTCATTATACTGCATATTAGAGTGTACCTTAATCTTGGTAAACTTAAGATCCAGCTTTTTTTTCTTTATAATATCTATTATACATGCTCACAGGAACCAGTTTTGTTCTTTTAATCATCTTTTGTGGATCATTTTAGAATCTTTTTTTTCTATAGTTTTCCATTTCGTGATACAGGCTTAACTATCTATAAAGATTTTGATCTTGCTATCTATTGGGGCTACTAGTAATATAGTAACTATTGTTACTAGTTTTGCTCTAGTGAATGAAGGCCAATTCTCTACTCCAGTTTGGAACTTGCTTTTTCTTTCTACTTCTTCTATCTGTATTCATACTGCTCCTATTCTTATATTTGTACTTCCCTGGTTTATGAGGGACCCATTGGAATAGAATATCATTGGTTCTTTTCTTTGCTTGTTGCAGTTAAGTATTTTGATTAAATAAAATTGATAGGTACCTTTTCAACATGATCTTTGATGATATTTGTTTCCCAATCCTCTATTTCTACTTGTTATACTCTTTCATTCTGGATAGTTACTTGATTACTATATATTGTTCTACCTATTATACCTTCCAATACTTCTTTGGAACTTGGAATTTCCAGTGATTGGAATCTTCTGATGAACTTTCTTGCATTGAGATAGGGGACCATATGTATTTTCTCTATACTTGTTTCAATTATACATCAGTCTTCTATCTTTATATCTTCTGTGCAACCTTGATACTGAATTAGCTTTGATTTTTGATGTTTAACAGGGCAAATATATTCAAAGTGTTCTATATTTAGCCATCTTGAAATATTATCTAGAATCAATTTTCCTCAAATTATCTATTGCTGTTGAAATTTGCTTCTTGTAACCATCTAAAGTTTCTGTCACTTGTCAAAGTTAATATTGAAAATAGGGTGTTCTGGGCTCCATTTTATCTATTCTTCTTTCTAGGATTCTATAAGCTGTTTTAATCTATTTTTTTGTATTATCTTGATTATAGATATGTACCATCCTGGAATAAATCCTTTGCTTCTTTTCTGTAGCAGTTGAGTATTTGCCAGCTTTGTAGTTCTCTTGTTTTATGAACAACTAGCTGGTCTATATACATTAGTTTATTGTTTCTGAGTAATAAAATTGCTTTCTTGTACTTATCTATCGGCAGGTATTCTTTAATTGAACTATTTTTCAGATTCCATTTGAAAATATCATTCTATTTCTAGCTTTGAAAAATTATGCCTATATTCCTTAGTCAGCTTTAGTACTTGCAGGAAAAAGTTTCCTTTTTCTGGAATGTTGTTTAATGAGTTACATGTAAACATGTTGACAGGCTCCCAGTATCTAACTTGTGCTTGTTTGAGTCTAATAATCATTATAGTTTTAGCTGGTTCTGGATCATTTAATCTATTGCACAATCCTATTATCTGGCTTTCTTTTTGTAACATCCAAACACTCTTTAAGTTATGAATCTTGGGATGATGTATTATACTATTAAATATTGTTCAGCATAATATGGCCTTATTTTTGAACAGTTTTCTATATGCCATTGTTAAGGTGTTGCATATCTTCAAAATAGTATACTGTATTGCATTCTGAATTAGATTCTTGATATTAGTACTCTATTCAAAATGTAAAGAGCTTGTTTGTCTGTTAACTTTTTATCTTCAGAACTTTGGTAATCATATTAATTTTCTTAAGCACACGTTCTTTAAACTCAATAGTTGTTTTTTGATTGCCTATTCAAATTCTTAGGAACCTTGCTTGTTTGATTCTATCCAATTCTCTTATCATTTCTTTATTAACTCCTGCTTGGACTTTTTCTAGATACTGGTTTGGGTTGTTAATAGTAACTAGAACTGATTTATTATTATTAATTTGTGAATTGTTTGCTTTATAAAATATTCTTGTTTCTTCTAGTATTCTTTTCATATTTTCTTTTGATTAAGCTATCTATATGGTATCATCCATAAAGGCTATTGTTGCATGTCACAACTCTAACTTTCTATTACTATCCTCTTTCAAATCTGGATTCCATGTAACTGACATTCTATATCCTTTTGCTTCATCATTTTGAATCTTACATAGTAGAGAATCATAAAATATTCTCTATATTAAAGGTGAAATAGTTTCTCCTTGATCTATTTCATCTCCTGTGATAATTGTTTCTGTTAAGTCTTTCTTATATATTACTCTAAACTTTCTATTGTAAAATAAACTCATTATGATTTGAATAAAACCTTTTGAAATTTTAATTCTTTTCATGGCCTTGACTAGTATATTTGGACTGATTGTATCATATGCTTTTGCTATATCTTGGAAAAGAATCCATAATTTCTTTTTGTTTTTTCTTGCTTCCTCACAGATATTGTTAAGAATTTGTATTGATTCAGTTATATTTTTTCCTAGTAATTCTGCATAGTTAGATCCTCTTAGAATATTATTGCTTTTATAGATATTTCCCAATCTATTTGTAAGAATCTTAGTGAAACACTTTCGTGTAGCTTCTAGCAATACTATTGGCCTTATATTGGTGAGCTTACACTCCTATGACTTTGATTTTGCTATCAGATAAATATGACTTTGCTTCCATCCATATAGCATGACCTCCTATTTTAAAAGCAGTTTAGTATCTTTTTCAGATAAAGTTTTTCTTTTGAATCTAATCTTTTTAACATTTCATAACTAATTTGTGATTTTTCTAATGCTTTATTATTTGAGAGTGCTCGAAGTGTTTTATCTAGTTCTTTTTGAGAAATTAGTTTTAAGAGATCCTTATACCATTTTTCTTTAATATAGCTTCTGGGACTGTATTCTTCTTTCTAGTTTTTTGTTAGACTGTTGAAGTCAGTATCTCATGTTCTGAATGTTTCTTGATGATATTGTTTATCTCTTTTTTTATATCATCCTTTCTAATTGTTATATGGTCATTTTCCCTATTTTTGACTTTGACTCTTTCCAAAACTATTTTAATTTGCTTCCTATCTGTCAAAGAGTTTACCATTCTTCTTTGATTATTTCACAAATTATTACATCTTTGTTTTAGGGCCTTTTTAGTAGCATCTTTTATCTGTCTTGCCTCTGTATTCTGGCAGGTTAGCTTTAGGTCTTCTATTGCATCACTTATTTCTTTTTTCAAAAATATCCATAGTATATTTGAAATGCTATATTGAATACAATGGTTTTTAATTTGGTGATTGGGGATATGTATTATATTGTGTTTCTTAATTGCTACACTAAGGACCTATAGCTTATTTGATTCTTGTGAGGTTTGCACTTTCTTGAAAAGTGTTTTAAGTTGAAGAGCTCATCTATATTTGATATATTCTGGGCCATGCTTATAATGTTTTTCTTGAGCAGTAAATATCTTCTTACTGGTCAGCTTGTTGTGTGCTGTCTTACATATTTGTTCCTCGAAGACTCTCTATATTGTGTTTACATAAGTTTCTCTTTTACTTTCTTCTGGCTCTTTTTTTAACAAAGGTTCCAGCATTATTTGAAACTTATGGTTTACACTTTTTCTAAATGCTTACTATTGTTCTACTGTTAATTCTTTAATATCAATTTTCCTTTTATTTTTTATAGTAGATCGGTTGATGCCATCTCTTGAGAACAGATTGCCATCATATAATGTTATTATAAGCATTGTGTGGTCACTGTCTATTATTTCCTCTATACTTTGATTGTTGAAACGTAATAATGGGAATTTTGTAAGACTCTATGATATCTATATAAAATCTATTCAGCCACTACTAGTAGTATCCTATCTTGTTGGAGTTTTGTTCTTTCCTTCCCATATTGCTTGTGTATCTATGAAATCCCATTTACAGTATCTAGAGAGTTAAATAGTTGGATTTCTGGATATCAAGATGGTTTGAATATTGCTCTGGAAGTTGATGCTCTATCTTTTGCAGAGTGTTATACAGCATTAAAGTCTCCCATAATTATTATATAAAAATTCTGTCTATACTTTTTTTTGATGAAGTTTTGTACCTTCTCTTATACCCTATTACTTTGTTGTTTGTCAGAAGAGATATAAATCTGGATAATGCATATCTTGTTTCTTCTTATGAACATGTTGACTACTATCATGTGTCCTTTAGTCTCTTTTATCAATACTATTTTCTTTTCCAAATTCTTTCTTATCAATAAGCTAACCTCTGTACTATAGGGGATGTTTTTGTTAACACTGTGAAAGTACTTATACAGTACATCCCTTGATTTTGAAAGGTCTATTTTGCCTTTGCTTTGATTAGCTTTGTTTCACATAGACCTATAATTCCAACACCTTGTTTTAGTATTTCTTCTATAAGGTTATATTGGTTTGTTTTATCAGTAATATCTCTAACATTATATATTCTAATTCTTATTACTTTCTTTTCAATTTCTACATCTTTTTGATTTTTATTTTCTAGTAATATTTTTCTATTTATGAATGCAATTTTTTCTATTTAGAAGAAAGTCTCAAGGTCTTAATCATACTGCTAGTCCTTCCTACTAATTTGTTCCTCCTGTTATACTTTATCCTTGTTAGTTTTTTAGATATTGGGAATAGTAGGCGGGTATTCCCTATCCTTCTGTAATTGAACTGGTGCTCCTTTTTAGAAACGGTTGGCCCTTCGTCTAAATAGACCTTTTTTCAGTTTTTCAATTAATTTGCCTAATTGAAATACTTATGATTCCTGGCTTGGATTCGATCGAAAGCTTCTAGTTTTGCATCTTATTGTTTATCTCTCTTATTGACTAGTGTTGGTGTCACAGTTTTCTTCTTCTCCTTGACTTTGCATCTCTCTATATGACATATGACTTCTTTTTCTTCTTAAAGGTTTTCTATTGCTATCAATGGCTAGTGGATCTGATCTTGATATATGTCTGTTAGTTCTTATATGGTGATTGCTACTCTTTCTAGTATCTATTGTTGTCGTATTCTGGTATTCCATCTTAGTATGGTTATCTGTTTTCTTTCTGTAAATCTTGTATCTTTGCTTTTTTTCTTTTTCAGTAGAATTATCTAGGATATCTGATTCATATAAGTTGTTTAAGTTTATAAACATTCTACATTGTCGCTAATAGTGATTTTTTGTATTCCATACTAGTCTTTGGTTCTCAATAATAATTTGTTGCTGAAGTATCTCTTTCAAGTCTTTCTCATTTTCAAAGTAAATTACTGCATAATCTTCTGATATTAGAGTAATCTTATTTCTTGATATGTAAGAGGCTTTCACTTTTGTCTGACTGAGTGATTCAAATATCAGTTTTATAGATCTTCCCTTCACCCCATACAATCTTAAGGAGTGATGCTTTCTTTCTTTGAGTATTTGGATTACTTCTTAATCATCTAGTTCTTTTGGAGCTATTACTGACCTTACTTGATTGGCTTTAATCTTGAGTACCCAATATTGTTCCAATTTGGCATACTCACAATGTGCAAAGAGATGGATTCTGAATCTTTTTTAATAAAAAGCCATACAATATTCATGAATATTAACTATTTCTCCATATTCTTCTATTATCTTCCTAATTGATTGTTTATAATATTTGTGTTCTGTATTCACCAAGTAATATACTTTAATCTGTTTTTTGCTGAAGAAAAGCTTTCTGGCTTGAAGAATCTTTTGTTTAAAATATATTTTTAAAAGACTGGATGTGTACTCCTATCTTGATCCATTCTCTTAATGGAAAAATTTTCTTCTTCTTTTTTATTAATTGATTCTAAACATCATGCTACATTCTTCTCTTCATCAATACCAAAAGTAATTCAATGGTTGCTATTGATAAACTCGGTTTTAAAGAGATTTTGTCTCTTGGAAATACTTAAAGTTCCTTTGAGATATTTGATTGCTTCTTTTTTGTTATCTCCAAATAGTGTAGCTTGAAGCACTCCCAATTTGATTGTACCTGTTTGTTTGATGAAATAAGGATTGACTATGGAACCTTGTATTCTGTTGTGTATATTGTAAGAAACATTCTCTATAATACAGGTTCCTTGAACTGTTTCCTTAATTGCTTCTGCTTCTATTAGTTCTGATATATTTTAGTTTTTCATTTCAACTTCTTTAATTGGTTGGTTTTTCTATGTTTCACAAAAGTTGATTGAATATCTATCGGAATGTTATCTGTTTCTCCTGGATTCTTTCACATTGTGATTTACAGTATAATTTTTTATCTTGTTTGTTAAGATATTATACACCTTTTTTTCAAGTATAGGAGTTTTGAGATCTTGTTTCTTGTCTTGTCCCTTTTCCCACAGAATGAGAATATATTTTTTTAACATTTGTTCTTTTGCCAAGATTTTAGGATCTATATTTAATAGAGTGGCTAAGATATTGTCTAATATTGAAGTTATGTGAATTGCTTCTATTGGAATATATGGTTGGTCTTCTGTCATGTATTCTAACTTGTGTTATAGCATTTTTGTTTTCCATAGTTCTTGTTGAGGATCATAGCTAGTAGTGACATTTTCTAATACTTTAAAGATTTCTTGCTTATTTTTTTCCAAAATTCTAATAATATTTTGCTTTTTTTGAGTCATGTTATCACGAGAGGGGAATAAACTAGTATATGTATTAGGTTGTTTTGATATTTTGTTGTTTTTATTCATACTGATTTGTAAATAGAATACTATATTGGGTTATATAATTGGATAATCCATGCTAATATGTTGTTTCTTCATGTGTTTCAGTCTTAGTACTGATCCTATTTATTTATATATGTATTACTTGTTTATTGCTCTTGATATGGTCTGATTGATATGTATTACTTCTTTATGATATGTTGACGTGTTTTAAGTTTGTTGTTTTATCACAACTAAATTATATTCACTTTTACGTGTTCATATTCGCATGACGTGAGTTTGATAAATCAGTTGTTGTGATTGTTTACTATTGATTTTTACTGTTTGACTTAAGAGATCTGAATGTCCTTCTAGGTTTTTGGAGCCCTAACTTTGAATTAATTTATCAGTTTGAATTATTGCTTCTGAAATCTCTCTTAGTGCCTAGAAAGGTGTTAACCTACATTGATCTAATTAAGAGCTCTGTGAAGTTGATGTTAGATATTAAGAAGCCTACTATGAATCAGTTTGTCCTTGCTTTCTCTTCTTCCTTAAGCAAAACAAGGATGTAAAGATATTGTTATTGATTAGTGTTATCCCTTTTTTGTTGTCAAGAGTCCCATGTATATTATAAGGAGGGGAGTTGTTGCTATTGTTATCTTTCCTTGGGATTGTTTTTTGTGAAAAAGTTTTGTCTTTAGAAAATTACTATAAAAGGAAAATTTCTAAAATTTTGAGAATTAGTAAAAAGAGTTTTTTACAATTTTAATTTTTAAATCTTTAATTATATAATCAAAAATTATAAAATTATATATATATTATATCTTAATACTAGTTTTATTTTTAAAAAAATTATATGTATAATTTTTAAAGTTTTATTATTATTAACAAAATTTTTTTTTATTAAATTTTTATTTTTGAATAATTTTAATTAATTATTATTGTAAATCATATAATAATTAATAAAAAAATAAAATATTAAAAATAAAACAAGTATTAAGATATAATATACTATATATAAATTTTATAATTTTTAATTGTATAATTAAAGATTTAAAAATTGACAAAGTTGAAATTTATAATAAAAATATTTTAAATAAACTCAAACTTTTGAAAGTAATCATATAAGTGATTTATAAAATTTTATATATTAAATATTCTAGAAATTTATCTTTATATAATATATATTACTAAAATTAAAACTTTAATTAACTTATGTTTTAATTTTACTAGTTTTAAATACAGCTTTGAAAGTAATTTATTGTTTTATTAGAAGTTTAAGTGAAAACTTTTTAAATTTTTATTATTATTAACTATAGATCACTATTTTACAAGTTTTGATAAAAATTATTTTATTCTTTTTATTAGAATTCTTTTTATATACTTATCTTTTATCTTTTTTTTTTTAGTATTATTATTTTATTCATTATAGTTCAATTTTTTGAACTAATAAGATTGATGATCTTTTTATTTATTTTTTTTACAGATTTCTAATCCTTATTTTTATTTAATTATCTTCTTATATATTTAATTTCAAATCTTTTTTAAATTTGATTATATATCTTTTTTAGTATTTTTACTATTCATTTTTTTACTTTTTTTTTAGTTTGATTTTTATAATATCTGATATTTGCTATTTTATTTTTCAAATTTCTTTTCATTAGTTCTATATAAAAATTAAATATATCTTGATTAGTTTTTGAGATTTTTTCTACTAGCTTGATTATTTTTTTATCTAATTTTTTTATTCTTCTTTTATTATTTATAATTAATCCAATATTTTTTTTTCATTTTATTTATTTATTTTTTTGAAGAAACTTCTTGGACTTTTTAAAAATTTCTTTTATATTGTTTTATTAATAAATTGTCTTATAAATTATATTTTATTATTTAATCTTTATAATAATTTTATAAGAAATAAGATCTTTCTATTCTATTGCTAGAAGTTTTAGGAATTTTTTACAAGAGCATAAGCTTCTTTATTATATAAATTATTAAAATATACCTTAACCTTTACAAAATTTAAATTTAGATTCTTTTTTCTTACAAGGTCAAATATTTATATTTATGGAAGTCAGTTTTTTTTTCTTTAATTATTTCTTGTATATTCTTTTTAAATCTTTTTCTCTAATGTTTTTTATTTGAAAATATTATTCAGTATTTTGTTATATTAGGTGCTAGCATAATTTCGCGTCTAGCTATTTATTTATTGATAAAAAGATCATATTTAGTAATTAAAGCAATATAATATACAGTAAATTGAATAATTTATTTATAGTTAAAAACTTTTTTAGCTTATATAGTTAATTATATAATGTAATTTAATTTAACAGATTGTAATATAAACTTCGCCAGAATATAGGATTATGTTATATCGATACATATTGTAAATCACCCAAAAAAGAAATCATGTTTTATAACAGCCCGATTAATAAAAATCCGGCTTTATCTTCGATATAGAACCAGTTTTAAACTGACATGATATATTCGTTTGTCCTTACTACAAGGAGAATGACCATATGCAGAAATAATCTTAATTACGCACGTATAGTACGATATATTGTATACAAGTACAACCGCCACGCATGACAACATTAATCGTTGCATATCTGAAATAAATCAATATCCTTACGTTCAGCCTCAACTCCCCAAAGATAGGTAGCCCGTAGGTACGAAATCTTTTTCAGGAGTTCTCATTATACCTAAAGCCTCAATAAATTTTCCATTT
>CAJVPT010003575.1:0-14987 GCA_910592055.1 Acaulospora colombiana
TTTATATTATTTCAATAAATTTTAATTAAATTTATATATGACTAATTAAATATTATTAATATTTTTCTGATTTTCAACATCACATACTATAGTATATAAAATTTTGCAGATCACTTATATCCCTTTTTAAGGAACAAAATTCATAGCTCTTTATTTTGATAGAAACAAAAGTCTGTAAATATTATAAATCAATGATTTTGATAATAGAAAAAAATTGTAAATAGTTTTTTTATCATTATTAATTTAAAAATTATAATGTTTTCTAGTGAGTGACATTTGACTTTTGTTTTTGCCTCCCCTTTAGGGACCCATCTTTACCCTCCAATACTTGATAAATTCTGGTTCATACCTATAATGTTTTTCTTGGAAAGCAGATAGCTTCTTAATCATAAGCTTGTTATATGCTGCCCTATATATTTGTTCTTTGAATGTTTTATAAATCTTGTTTACTTGAGCTTCTCTTTTACCATTTTCAAGTTCTTCTTTAAACAATGAATCCATTACCATTCTATGTTTGTAATTCAGGCTTTTACTGAATGTCTTCCATTGCTCAAGTATTAATCCCTTTATATTAATTCTTTGTTCACTTTTTGTGGAAGGCTTGTTTTTGATATCTCATATAAAAAGATTGGCATTATGCATTGTTAGCACTAGTATAGTATGATTATTTCCTATTGTTTTCTCTATACTTTGGTTGTCGAATCTGAGTATTGGATAGTTTGTAAGGCTTTGAGATATTCATATATAATCAATCCAACTACTGCTAGTAGCATCCCATCTTGTTTGAGTTTTATCTTTTTCTTTTCAAATAGCCTGTATATCAAGGAAAGACTATTCATTTAAAAAGTTGAATATTTTTGTATATCCAGATAGTTTAAATTTAGCTCTAGATGTTAATGCCTGTCTTCTGCAGAATTGTATATAATATTAAAGTCTCCAATTACTATTATATGAAAACCTTGTCTATTCTTTTCTTTAATGAAGCTTTGTACTCTCTTTTGTATCTTTATGCTTCATCATTTGTTTGAGGGAATATAGATCTAGATAATACATATCTTGTTCCATTTTATGTATATATTAACTACTATTATGTATCTTTCTACCTCTTCTACTGAAGCTACTTTTCTTTCCAGATCTTTTCTTATCAAGAGACTAACTTTTGCATCATATGAAGTATTTTTATTGGTACTATAAAAATGCTTGAAGATCATTTGCTTCTGGAAGGCTTATTTTGCCTTTGCATTAATTAGTTTTGTTTTGTATAGCCCTATTATTCCAATACCTTGTTTCTGCATTTCTTCTATAAGACTATACTAATTTTTACTATCAATAATACCTCTAATATTATATGTTCCTATTCTAATTACCCTCTTCTATATATCTTTTCTTTTGTTTTTTCTACCTGTTGGTCCTCTCTATTTCTCTCTAGAAATTTATCTTTTTTTATTTGTAGAAAAGTATCAAGATCTTGATCATTTTGCTGTCATCTACTATTGTTCTTCTTTATTTATTATGCTTTGCTCTTGTTTTATATTTTTAATTTGAAAATAGTGGGCTGACATTTCTTCTCTTTCTGTAGTTGGACTGGTGTATCCTTTTAGAAGTGATTGGCCCTCCTTTTAAGTGAATCTTTATCTAGTTTGTCTAGTCATTTACTAAGCTTTTCTAATATTTTACTTAGCTAGGCTATTTCTGACTTTTGCTTTCAGTTGATCTTAGGCTTTTTATTTCCCATCTTGTTGTTTGCCTTTGATGTTATCTGGTATTCAAAGCTTTATCATCTATTTCTAAGGAATATTGTGAACACTGGTGTGAGACTTGATTTGCTTCTTGATGTCTTCGCCTCCCTAGTGACTCCCTATTGCTACCAGTTACTGGTGGTATAGACCTTATTGTACTTCTCCTATTTTCTGACTGACTATTGTTTCTTCTAAGTCTTACTACTAGTATAGCTTCTTTTCAATTACTATAATATTTTTATTACTTTTTCTATCTCTATTTGCTTTATCTCAGCTTTTGCAATCTTGTTCTTTTGCTTTTTTAATTATTATATATGCATTGCCTGACCTAGTCAGATTTGTTGACATCTTGTGATGATAATAATTCTTTGCACTCTATTCTAGCTCTTGATTGTCAATCTTTATTTGATGCTAGAGTGTCTTTTTTAGATCTTTTTCATTCTCAAAATACACTATTGCATAGTTTTTTGATACCAAAATGATTTTCCCTAGTGGCTAGGCATTCAAAAAGATGTTCTAGTGTCTCTTCTTGCAGTTCGCATACTGGGCATGTAGTTGTGGTATATATATTTGGTTTCCTCTTTTTAAGTATCTGTAAGACTGGAAGTTCATTGTGAGTTAAGTTAGTTAGGAAGCTTTTGTCTTTATTGGTTTTGAAAAAGATATCGAAGGTATTGGTTGAATTGAACTGGTTCCAGAAGGTTGGCCAGTCTATAATCTTATCATTTTGGATCCAAAGATCCTGAATCCATTTCTGTGTTGTCCAGTCTAATCCAATCTTTTTCTTATTGAATGTTTTAAATGAAATCTCTAATACCAATTTCTATTGTATATTCTCTCCATGCTGCTATTATGAGGACTCTTCATAGCTTTAATAGCTGATATCAAATTATTGGATTCTTTTGCCTAGCCTGTTTAACAAGTAAGTCTACTTGATTGTTGAATCTATTGATTCTGTGAGCTTTGACCTTTAGGATTTCCAGATTCAGGTCTTTCTTTTTTACTTGGTCCTTGATCTTACTCCAAAGTGGTCAGTTAGTGATCTTTGTCCATCTTCTTGTAAATATCACTATTTGTGAGCAAATGGATTTCCATACTTTGACTGTGATGTTGCAGTTAGTATAGATCATAACTGTTGTGTTTCAGAAAACTGTATACAGTGCAGTAAGAATAGCTAATATTTTAGCCTTGGTTGCTGATGGCCATGTGATAGCTCCTGTTGAGAACTTTTTAACTAGTTTGCCTTCCTCTATCATGATCCAAGCTAAACTCATTTTGAATTTATCATCTGTTATCCTTTTTTTATAAGAGCCATCTGTATAGAATGTACTGTAAGTTGATCAGCCATATTCCTTTTGTTATGTCTCAAAATGCTCTTCAGTTTATTTTTGTATTCTTCTGTTTGTATGGCTTTTTCTATTAGTGTAATATCCCAGTCTTCCACTTGAATCTCTACTTTGACTGATCTGGAAGTTGGTAGAACCACTGTTTACTGAAATACATTTGTTTGCAAGTCTATAGGATTTCCTGGCAGAAGGATTTGTTTTTTTTTTCTTAGATTATTATATCGATTAAGCTGTGGGAAAAGGTGAATCTGTGACAGGACTACTTCTAATAACTGCTCTGTGCTATCTGATTGAAGATGAGTATTGTTACTAGTAGAATCATATACTAGCTAATATGGGGTGAAATAGGTTTTACTGTTTATGGATGTTGTCTTTCCCCATATATCTGTTGAAGTATTAGCCTGGACTGCCCAGTAAATCTTCTTTTTATCTGGGTTTGTTGGGAATACTTCAGTTTGCATATTATAAACTGTCTATTCAAGCCCATATAGAGAGTTTCATAGGAGATCTTGATTTACTGTTGTTTTTTCCTTCACTTTTTTGTACCAGGAGGGAACCAGTCCCTTGCATCTGCTATAGAGGATTTGAACTGCTCTCCATTCCTTAAGTATCATTGTGATAGTGTTGATGAGCTGGTTTAGAAACATAATCTTGTGTTTTCATAGTGATGGAATGGCTTTTCCATATTCTCTATCCTCTTGCAATATAGATTTGATTAATAAGATACCTCCCTGATAATTGAATATGTTTTTCCATCTCCAACTTTGAAAAGTGACTTGTATGTTATTTGCCAAAGCCAGTGTCGTAGCTGCCAAGTTTCCTTTCGTCAACTTAAAAAAGTTGATAGGATTGTTTAGGATATTGCCTGGCTCCCAACATTTGATTTGGCTTTGTTTCAATGTGATTATGGTAGCAATACCAGGGGCCTCATTATTGTTAAGCTGACAAAAAAGTGCAGATATATGACTTTCTAGCTATATCCCCTGGATACTTTTGAGACCAAATATTTCTTTGTTGTGAATACAACTGTTTGGGATTGTTCCACAAACTAGGGCCTTGTTCTTGAATACTTTTCTAAATATGGCTGTGAGATCATTACATATTTTCTCACTCAGGTATATGTATTGTGTTCTGTATTCTATTCTTGGAATCAGGACCCTATTGATAATGTATTGAGCATATTTTTCTGTCAACTTCTTCTTGGTTATTGCCTGAACTACTGTTCTGATCTCTGATTTTATAAGACTAATAGTGTCCTGGTTTTTTTGTCTTGATCCTAGCCAGATACCAAGAAATCTAGCCTGGTCTTCCTTATTGATTTCATGGACTATAGTATTCTCTGTTCCAGCCTAAACAGTCCTGAGGACTTGTGGGTTTCAGTTTATAGTAAGGAGAATTGACTTCTTTGCATTAATCTGAAAGTCATTTGCTATATAGAACTTTTTCACTTCTTCGGGATCTTTTCCAGGTCTTCCTTGGATTTGGCAATCCAGGTCATGTCATCCATGTAGGCAATTACTGCCTGCCTTAAGGAGAGCTTCATCTTCTCTTCAGGTTTACTAAAGTTGGAAGACCATTCTTCTTCCATGGAATAGTTCAGGTTGCTGTTGTTTTGGATCTTGCATAAAAGTGAATCATAGAAGATTTTCCATAATAATGAAGAAATCATTTCTCCTTGATCTATCCCATCCCCTACCACTATTGGATTAGATAGTCCATTAGGAAGGATAATACTAAGCTTTTATCTTTGAAAAGATCTATTATAAGCTTTTTAATAGTTGCAGGAATTCGAATCTGATCTATGGCCTTTTTAAGTATGTGCAGAGATATTGTATTATATACCTTTGCAGTATCTTGAAATAGGTTCCATAGCTCTTTTTTCTTTTCTCTGGTCTCTTCACAAATATTGTTTAGCAGGTGAATAGGCTCTACTATACTCTCTCCCTGTAGCCCAGCAAAGTTGGGTTCTTTTAATATTTTGTATTGCTTGCAAATAGCTGATAGTCAGTTGGTAAGGATCTTGGTAAAGCATTTTTGAGCTGTTTTTAAAAGAACGATAGGTCTGTATTGCTTAGATCGCATTTCCAAGGCTTGAGTTTGGAAATGGGATAGATGTTGCTGCTTTTTCATTTCTTTAATATTTGATCTGTGCTTAAAACTTTATTAAAAAGAAGATATAAAGTTCCTTTTTCTTTGATCCCTAAATGTTTGAGCATTTCATAGCTGATGTATGAGGGGCCAGCAGTCTTGTTATTTGGGAGAGATTGCAAAGTAGCTTCAAGCTCTTCTTTTTGATTTCTTCTGTTAAAGGTAAATACTATATTGGATTAATCCATTCTTTGGGTTGATATTCTTTTTTCCAGGAGGGGGTCTAAATTCTCAAAGCTGGCATTTCTCTTTTTGTACACCCTTTTGTGATATTCTTCAACCTTGCTTCTGATAGTTTGATGGTTAGTAGCAATGTATTCTTTCCCTTCCTGATTTGTGATTAGTATCCAATTATATGTAATTCTTAGTTTTTTACAGTTTAAGACTGAGACCAGCATCCGCTTCTAATTGGATCTAAGATCATCATATCTGTTATCCAGAGCCTCCTTGATTTGGTTTCTGATATGAAGACTTTCTTTTTTCTTGCATATCATTATGAGAATGTGTTCTATCTTAGTGATTTTCCTCAATTGCTCTGAAATCTCTTCTTGTGACTGGGGAGGTACTAATTCTTCATCAAGGGATTCATAAGTGCCTTGTAGATTCTGAATGGCCTTCTCTATATTTTCCATGTCTTCTGTGGTTTTTATATCCCAGTTAACTTGGATTTTATTTAGAAGAAAGTGGATCTTATTGGCTTTTCTGTAGGCTTCGAAATCCTTTTCTGGGATTACTGATTTCATCATAACTTCTTTTCTTCTGCTGGGAGTGGAGTAGGCTCTTTCCTTCTTGAGGTACTTTTATGCCTCCTTAATGATTATGGTTTCAAGTTCTTGCCAAGCCTTTTCGAGTTCTTGAGAGCTATTCTCAGTTTCATGCCAGGAAACCTGTGCATCAATTTCTGGAAGCTTGTATTCTATCCAGAGTTTGAATTTCTTCTATTGTTCCACAGTAGTGTTTCCTGAATCTGGTATTTTTTTATCTTTTGTTCTATCTTGCTCTTGTGCCTGGTTTTTGAGCAAATTGTTTGTTATTATTCTTGTTAATAGTAGAATATGGTTACTATCCAGTAGTGTCTCCACTGGAATGTTTTTGAACTCGTATATGTAGTTTAGACTAATTTCTGGTGGTGTTTAGATATAGTCAATTCTGCTATGTGCTGAGTTATTTGCCCATGTAAAGGTGATATTCCCTTCTTCTTCCCAGGAGTTTTGAATATTTATGTAATTCCAGTCTTCTAGGAAGTTGAAGAGACCTATTTCTACTTTTCTGTATCTAGGGGTTGATTTGTTTGTAGGTGATGATCGATTCACTATTGGGTTGACAACTACATTAAAGTCACCCATGATTATGACTTTGAAGTGATTTCTTTGCTTGTCTAGAATCTTGTTTTGAAGTAGTTGTTATAGCCATTTACTTTCAGCTTTCTCAGATGGCAAATATACTTGGTAGATACAAAGTTTAATTCTTGTTGATAGGAAGTTGGCTTCTATTATATATCCTTCTATTTTTTCAATTGATTCTAACTTTTTCTCAATATTTTTCTTAATGAGAAACCCTACCCCAGATCCTCTGAATTTTTCATTATTATAGCTGTGAAAGAATTTATGCATTTTCTGTAGATTAAAAGTGAAGTCCACTGTTTCTTCTGTTAATTTAGTTTTACAGATCCCAAGAATGTTTATATCGAGATTTTGTATAAGTCTAAATAGTCTTTGTTGCTCAAGACTAGTATTAATGCCTCTAACATTGTGTTTCAATAGTAATAGTGTTGTTTAGTGTGGAGTTGTTGATGTATAGTTTTTATATAGTATTTATTCTTTGTCTAGTTTATTAATGGTATTCTTTTTAATTGTACTGATGAATTCGTCTAGTGATGTGATGAATGTTATGTTGAGAAAGGTTTTATTAGTTTCTATTATTGTTTCTATGGTCACTCTTTTCTTCCAGGATGAACTTGATTCTTATTGTAGATCAAACTCTCTCCTGGTATACCTTGATTGGACTAGTGCTTTTTAAGAGCGATTATTCCATTGCCTTCCTCTTACCCTGTTCTAGTTATCTGTTTTCACTTCAATTATATTTATTTTAGTATTTAATCACTTGAGATTATTCAGAATTTGATACAGGTGATCTTGATCACTTTCACTTTCCAGATAAGAGCTTTGTGACCTATTATACAAAATTCTTCTTCTATTACAGTTATTGATTGATTCTCTATTACTACCAGTAGTGAAGCATCTAGGAGTGTTTGGTGTTCCAGCCATATATTTACTGCTTTGAAAGTTGCGTCTTTTTCCTTTTGCCTTTTTTTTCAGATCTGTCCTTTTCTTAGAATCGCTTTCAGTTTCGAATCATATTCAGATGTTGTAGGCCAGTTTGTTCTATTATTACTTCTGATGTCAATTTGATCTAATTGTTTTAAGTGCAGTTCAATATATATTGTTTCAAGATGGACTTTCTCTTTGTTATAATTACTACTCTCTGTTTTGATCACTTCTTTGTCCTACACTGTATTCTTCCTAAAGTGCTCTTTAGTATTCCAGCTGAGTTTGTGACTATATATAGATATATGTTGTCTAAGGGCCTTATACAAATCTTCTGCTGCTGTGAAACAGACTACTGTATATCCTCTTCTTTTTAAAGTGAAAGTGTTTCTTGGGTATGTAACATGTTTTGGCTCCTGCATACTGCGTTGCTTTTGCTATAAGACTTGTGAAGGTATTGTATATATTATACAGTCATAAGGATTGGCTGTTACAGTTTTTGAAAATGGCATCAACTTCATGGTTATCTGGTTCATATTGAGTGAAAATTGCCCTGAAGGTATCTACTTTGACATGAATGAACCATCTATCTTCCAAGTCTTGCTGGTTTGGGATAAGTCATGCTTTGATTTCTTTGAGAGTGAGAGTGGTTGTAGTGTTAAAAGCCAAAGAAGTCAAACAAAGTTCAGAATTTTTGCTGTGATCACGTGACCAACAATTGTGATGTGACCGAAGCTTACGTGAAACAATCAATTGCCAACTATCACCATACCCCTTACAAGTTAGAAGAATGCGTGAACAATCTATTCATGTCAAAAAGGTAAAGAACTATGAACTGAAGTAATAGAAAATTAGCTGATCAAGAGACAATTTATGCATAACATAATACTAGAATAGCCATAGTGATTATGTAATAGTCCTATGTGTAAAAATGTATAAATGTAACTTCTTTCAATTACTTAATAAAATGACGACTCTTACGATGAATCTTTTGGATAGATCGCTATAACAGTGAAGATTATAAGTAGTTTTAAGGAAAACTACCTTGAGACTTGCCCAAATCTTTTTATGCCTCTGCTTTGATTTTGGTATTGTTTTGTGTGTGTGATAGAAGGACGGACTCTTCTATCCATAGGTTACGCGAGTTTTTGGTCATTAGTGACAGACTTGCCGATTAGCCTGCTACAGTAGATATAAATACTTGATACCTTTTCATATTTTTGTAAGGTAGCCTTGATTTCTTGATGGGTATGACTGCGGTCAAGATCTATCAATGTGACAACCATTGTCTTGTTTTCTTCTTCTGCTACCTCTTGTTTAAAGAATTTCTTTTCTGGTGATGAATATGAAGTTTCCCATTTCTCTGCCTGTATAGGTATCAAGGTAAAGTTTTCTCCTTCTTTCTTGTTAATCTTCTCTATACATTGTAGGGCATCTTCCAATTCTTTAAAGGTGAAAGTTATTCAAACATTATCATTAAGGAAATCTTTTTTGAATGGTAGTATGTCTTTAGATAGACTCAAGACACCTTTGAGATAGGCTAAACATTCTTTTTCTGTATCTCCTGATATTCTGGAGGTAAGGATTCCAACCTTGAATTCTCCTTTCTTGGTGATATGAAATGGATTTAAACTGGATGGCTTGGATCTGTTTCGTATATTGTAGGAGATTTGTTCTGTTATGTTTTCTTCTTCAACTCTTTCCTAGATATTTACTATTTCAAGTTCTATGTCCAGCTTTTCCTCCATATCTTTATCATCCATTTCAACTTCGATGTTATTTGGAATTTCAATCTCAATTATTGGTTGAACTTCCATATCCTCATTTGGAATAGTGTTCTCATCTAAAGTTGAATTTCCTACTATAGAGTTTATAAACTCACCCTTGGTCTAAAAGATTTCCGGAGTAAGAAGGGGGAGACCATTTGTGGAAGTATTTTGCTCCAAGATATGTCTGACTTTTTCTTTCAAGAAGGGTTCATAAGGTCTTCTTTTCTTTCTTGACCTTGTGTCCATAAGTATAGGATATGTGTTTTAAGAACCTCTGCTTTAATGAAAGTAGTTGGGTTTACATTTAAAATTTTTGTGAGAATACTATCAAGTATTGAGTATTCTATTGATCCTAATGTCTGATTGGATTTGTCTTGTATAGTGAGAGTATTGAAGATGTTTTGGATAGCCCATGTTTCTTTCCTCTGATTATGTTTTTCAGCTATTCTTACTATTGTATCGAGGATGTGTAGCTCTCTCTTCTTAGCAATTTGCATAATTCTCCATTCCTTTATCATATTGGTTACATGTAAAGGAGGATAAAATACTAATTCATTGTTTTGGTTATTCTTGATTTGTTTACTTGTTTATATTTAGCAAGGTATATGGGGTTAATTGTTTGTTGTCTTGTTTAGTGTCTTGTTTATTTATATAAGTCATTGATACTTCTGTTTATTTACTGAATTTGATGTTGATCTCTTTTATTATGAAAAATAGGTTGTTTATACATAGATACTTAATAAACCTTGCTATGTTGTTTTAGTGCTGAATTGTTTAATGTCTACACATTTGCATAACTTGTTTTGATGTTTAGACAGGTGTGTATAGAATCAGAATACTCTACTGTTTAGTTCTTGAGAGCCTTTGATATCCTTCTGAACTTTGTAAACTTTGAGTTTTTCCTAATTTATTGGTAGGAACTATTTGTTTGTAAAGTTTTTTCTAGTGCATAGAAAGGTGTAAACTGATACTGGCCTGGCTAGAAGCTTGGGAAGTTGATATTGGGCTCTCCTAAGCTTACTGTAAATCAGCTTGTAGATATGTTTTCCTTCTCTTGTAAAGTAAAGCTATTGTAATACTATACTGCCAAAGCTTATATTAATCGATAGAGTGATCTCTTGAGGGAATGGTTGAATGTTCTAGGTTGTTATTAAGTCTTAAATCTTTGAGGAATAAGGTGTTTTTTAGGCTGGCTTCTTTTTTCCAAGAAAATTACCAAAAAAAAAATTTTTTTTAAGAAAAAAGAGGATCAGCAGAAAGAGTTTTTTTTATATATATAGTTTACTATAACTAATTTTAAATTTGAATTTTTTTATAAAATATAATTTTTTTATTAATGTAATATATTTATAAGTTCTAAGTAATTTTATTTCATAAGTATTCAAAAACATATATTTAAAATTTTATTTAATTTTATTTAATATTTATAAAATTATAAACAATTTTTATATTCTGATTTTCAACATCCCATATTGTAAATACTTTAGGGACCCATTATTATTGGAAGGCTCTTCAACAATTCGTACTCTTTAAGAAGGCAGAAAGGATACATGATCCAATCAAATTCCAACCCTTAGCATAGTAATTAGGAAACATAACACTAACTTCAGTTCTAATCATCAGATCGAAAACTATTGCATCCAATATAGTATTTCTCAAATACTATGAAAACTACTGTATTAAAAAAGGATATACAGGATGCAATAGAAGGCCTAAAACTTACTTGTTAGAATACAGAGGCAAAAAAAACAAGTGATATTATCAAAAGAGCCTTGGAACAGAAATGTGATGACTTATGTAGCAATCAAAGAAGAATGGTAAACTTCTTAATTGACAGAGAGTGAGTCAAAATAACATTGGATAGAATTAAGGTTAAAGATGAAGAAAAGAAATATATAACTCTAAGAAGAAAAAAATTGAAAAAGAAATAAGAAGATATCATAATGAAGTATTCAAAAAACAAAATGCCAATTTTAGCAGCCTTACAAAAGATTGGAAAGAAAAATACAATCCTAAAAGCTATATTAATAAAAGGTGGTATAATGACCTACTGAAGTTAATCTTCCAAGAAGTACTATATAAAATATTTCAAGGACTTTCCAATAATAAAGCCTCAGAGAGATCACAAATCAGTTATGAAATGCTAAAAAAACTGGATCAAGAAGGAAAAGAATATCTTAGAAAGATGTTTAACTGCTTTCTAAGGTTGGAAGTTACTTCAATAGGATGGAAGCAAAGCCATATATACCTAAAGAAAAGCCAAAATTATGGGGATATGAACTTCTCAACACCAGGCCAATAGTATTGCTGGAGGTTATATAAAAATGTTTTATCAAAATTCTTACAAACAGATTGGGAAATATCTGCAAGACTAACAATATTTTGAGAGAACCTAATTATGCAGGATTACTAGGAAAAAGTACAGCAGAACCAATTCAAATTCTCAATAACATTTGTGAGAAAGCAAAAGAAAATAAAAAGGAATTATGAATACTTTTCAAGACATAGCAAAAGCATATAATACTATTGGCCTGAATATATTAATCAAGGCAATAAATAGAATCAAGATACCAGAAAGCCTTATCCAAATTATAATGAGTCTATTTTGAAATTGAGAATTTGGAATTTTATTTGAGAAATATCTATAGTAACCAAAGTAATCACAGCAGAAGATGGAATTGATTAAGGAGAAACCATCTCACCATTAATGTGAAGGATATTCTATGACCCTTTACTGTACAAGATTCAGAATGATGAAATAAAAGGCTAAAAAATATTAGTAGCTTGGAATCCAGAGTTAAAGGGAAACAATGAAAGAAAACTAGAGTCAAAGTATGCAGCTATCACATTTATAGATAATACAACATGTATAGTAAGAATCTTTTATAAAGCAAATGACTTATAGATTAATAGTAACAAATCAGTATTAATTACTATTAACAACCCCAACTAATATCCAGAAGAGGTTCAAGTAGGGGTCAACAGAGAAATAGTTAGAGAATTAAATAGAGCTGAATAGACAAGGTTTCTAGGGATCTGGACAGGTAACCTGAAATCTGCTATTAAGCTCAAAGAATGGATGCTTAAAAAAATCAACATGGTTATTAAGTCTCTAAAGAATAAAAAGTTAATTGATAAATAAGCACTTTATATTCTAAACAGAGTCTTAATACCTAGAATAGAATTCAGAATGCAGCATAGTGTACTATCTTAGTAAATGTATAATGTCCAAATAATGGCATATAGAAAACTGTTCAAAAATAAGGCCATACCATATCAATCTTGACCTAATAGTATAGTACATTATCACAGGATTTACAATTTAAAGAGTATTTGGATGTTGCAAAAAGAAAGTCAGATAACAGAATTGTGCAATAGGTTAAATGACTTAGGACCAGCTGGAATCACAACAATTATCAGGTTAAAGCAATCACAGATTAAGTACTGGGAACCTTTCAACCTGCTCATGTGTAATTCACTAAACCATCTTCTGGAAAGAGACAACTTCACATTACATGTACTGAAACTGACCAAAGATATGAAGGTAACTTTCCATAGCTAGAAGTGGAATAATGTTTTTAATTGAAGTATCAGAAATAGTTCAATTAAAGATCATCTGACAACAAAAGAATATAGTAAAGCCATTCCATCCCTCAAATGTAATAAGTTGATATATATTGATCAGCTTATCAACTATAAAACTAGAGAAGTATTGAACTGGCAAATGCAACTCTTACAAAAAACAAGTAAGAAACCTATTCCAGAATAGTACTTATCAATAATAAAGGAGATGTGAAGAAACAAGCTAGGACAGCTCATAAGAACTTGGAAAGAAGATTGATGAAAGTGAAGTCCAAAATATCCAATACTCAATCTTAACCTTGATAAAAGGCAAAAACTTTGAATTGTTATCAAGAGCAATAATCAGTAGCAACAACTTGTTTGGAGAAAGTTGATTCTAGATAACAATAAATATATATTAAAATAGATCATTTCAAATATGACAGCTTCAAGAAAAACTTAGAATCAAACCTGATGTGATGCCAAGGCTGCTCAGAAGGAATCAAGATTGAAAACTGATGTATAATAGAATCAAATATAGAACAAACATATATGATTCCTTATCTTACAGTAATACTAAAAAATCTATAAAAAGAGCTCAACTTTTAGAAATTCCTTATTCCAAAGTAGCCCTAGCAGGATCAATAAGTAAAACAATTCATATAGACTCAGTGACTTCACAATATGATAGAAGGCAACTGAAAAGAAGTAGAGATAGAAAACTGAGAGGAAAAGCTCATTAAAGAAAATATTAAAGAAAGTATGTATCAAATCCATCTGATTGAAATACTCAAGCATAACAAGGGAATAATAGCAATAACACAATAACTTTTTACTCTGATAGATCCCTTGTTAATCACAGAAATGAAAATATAAAGATAGGTACAGCATGGATACAAATTAGAGAAATAGGAAGAGAAAGCAAGTTTCAAGCAGGGGTAGCTAATTGGCTTTCATCCACAAGAGTAAAACTAGTTGTGATAGTCACCATACTATTAGTAGTACCAGTTAACAGCAAGGTTAAGATCCACACTAATAGCCAAGCCTGCATCTTCAAATAGAAAACTATAGAAAAGGAGGATCTTAAAGAAACCCACAAAAGATGGCTAAAGGAACAAAATTGATTTTTGTGGAATGAATGTTGAGTCTGATAAAAAAAAAAAGAATTAGATCTAAATCTTATCAAGATTAAAGCACACTCCAATATTTAATACAATGAGAAATTAGGCATTCTAGCCAAAGAAATATTAAAGTTCCCAATAATAGAATAGCAAGATCTGGACTCACCTAAGATTATTATTGAAATTAAATAGCAAGATATAGTGCTGGATGCTCCAATAAGGTAGTTTATTAAAAAAACCAATGTCAAAATAATGACATACCAATAGACAATCCAAAATAAAATAGACAAAAAGTGGGGTTATCAAATCCAAAACCAGTACAGGCATACATAGAACCTAGTTTGGAAACAAATAAATAATGGGCACATATGAAATACTTTCTTCAAAGGATCACAAAGAAAAAGCTTTCTTGTTAAGATAATTAGTGATTAGCTACCTATATTAACAAAGCTAGCCACAAGAAGATTAGGCTTATACAAGCAAGTAAAATGTTTTATATATAGATAACAAAAAGAGACAATAAAATACTTGCTAGAATGTCCAGCATATAAGACTCAGTGGCAAGAAAACTGGCAAAAGAATATGGAAGATATGATGCAAGGTTTCAACAAATTCCTGGCAGATAGAAAAAAGGAGTCAGAAGAAAAAGAGATAAGTCTGGTAATTGATGACAGAATAGAAAGAGAAGAAATTAATAAGAAAATAGCTCAACTGGTGGAAAAAATTTCAAACACTGGTTAGAATATACTTAGTTTCTATATGGGACTAATTGAAAAAAACCTAATGGATGAGATAGCAGACTCGAAGTGTTATGGAAAGAGAATTAGTAAAGAAACAAGAAAGTGGATAATGAAGATGCAGAAGAAAACATATAATTACTTCAAAAAGAAAATTTGGAACATCAGATATGAAAAGGAATCAAAAAATCAAACGGCAAAGAGACAAACACCATGGAGAGATCCAAAAGGTCACAATATGCAAACAGCAGGCCTAACTACAACTTAGACAAGCTCACCAAGGGAAAGGCCACCCCTAT
>CAJVPT010003576.1:0-14985 GCA_910592055.1 Acaulospora colombiana
AGTTTCAATTGGTAAACCAGTTAAAACTTAAAAAACTAAAAAGATCCAAAAGGACATTAGGAACACAAAAGCAACAATTAAAGAATATAGATAGCAATTCAGTTGCAACATATAAACAACTGATATATAATATAAAATATATATATATCCTTATAGTATATTTAAACAAAAACAATATTTATAGAACACATCTCTTAATATAACAAATATAATATATGTTCAAAACTTATTGACAAAGTTGTATCCTATATAACCAATTACCTCACACAAATTAATGAGATAATAAACAACAGATCAATACTAAACAATAAATAGGTAAATAATTAACAAATACATATTTACTTCACATTGATTAATTAATATATAATAATAGTATATAAATTTAAAAGTTTGAAATTAAAACAATATATTTGGTAAACAAGTAAACAAAAGTAAATTCATTAAAATAGTAGATCCAACAATAAACATATGACATAATATAAATAATATAATAGCAAGTATGAATAAAACTCCATATATACTTCAAATAGTAAACAAAAGAGAAGAGGATATAGTTGATACCTTAGTTAAGCTTTCACAAAAACATAATAAATATTCAAAACTATAAACCTCTCAATAACTGCTATAACAAAAAGAAATCAAATTTAATAAAGAAGTAACTGCATCACCTGAAATATATATAGTCTTAGATAATATTATTGCCAAGATATTAGAAATTAATAAAACAATCTTTTACAAAGAATAGATCTTAACTTGATACTTACTATATCTTTGGCAACTGGAAAAAGGCAACAAAAAAGATTTTCTTCAACTATATATAGAAGATAGGTTTTTAGAAATTATCAAAAATCCAGAAAAACTATATAGATCCAAATATCAACCAATGAAAATTATTGAACAGGTAGACAGTGAATCAATAATAAAAAATGAAATCACAATAACATATGCCCAAGAACAAGATGAATTAGATTTCCTAAAGCTTCAAGAAAAAATTCAAAGCCACTGTATAAGTGAACATAGCTTATATGCTACTAGAAATAGAAAACTAATTCCATCAACAAATCTATACTTTATAAAGAAAAAAGAAAACTATAAACTTGAAGCAATTATAGCTAATATCCTAGAGGAATCTGAAAAGAAAACCAAGGCTTACTTAGGTAATATATTAAAATTGTCACAAAAAAAAAAAACTTTCTGAAAAAAGAATTTATTAATGAAAATAAATGGCTAACTTCTGAGTATAAGAGAAAGAAAATGTATAGAAGAAACAAATAAAAAAGAGGACAACTTTACTATTTAGTAAATAACTCTATAAGTTATAAATAATATATACAAAACTAAAAAAGATCTAAATAAAAAAATCTTTTGTGAAATCAAAACTGAAAAAAATATTTCTATTTTATATATAAGCTTAACTGATGTAGATCAAAAAGTTAGTAAACATTATATAGTTAAACACCTAAAAAAATATAGAGAGGTTCAAAATATCTATATATATAAGGTAAATATTAAACCTAGAATTAAGGCATATATTAAATGGCACAAATATCTTAATCTCAATCCAGAAGCAAAATAAATAACTCCAATCAATACAGAAATATCAAAAGCCCTATTCTTAAAATTAAAATCAAGTGATAAGAAAATCAATGATATTCTGGTTAAGAGAAACTATATCTCAGCATGACTTTTGAGTATAAATAAAACATATACTAATTTGATAGCCAGGATATTAAATGACATTTAAATTAAAGTATGTTATATACCTAAAGATTCTTTACTCTTAAAAAACAAAACTTTTTATTAGTTTGTTTTGCAACAAAAGAAGATAGAAATAATATATACAAACAATATATTTTCTTACAAGAATTGTATCTTTCTTGAAGTGTTGAATACTTTACTAACTTAAAAAAGAAAAAAAATAAAAGAGTAATTAAAAGCTCAAGAGCAAGATATAGATATAGAAAAATAAAAATAAATGAGAGTTTAGTATTAGATATATCATCAGACCCTGAATCTATAAAATTCATTTTTATCTAATTAAAATTAGAGCCAGACAAATTAAAGACAAATTAGATATTATTATAATAAAAGGATAGCCAAAAAATCAACAAATCCAGTAGATATCCTGCAACAAGAAACAATAGGAAACTGATAAATCAAAGATATAATTACTATAGAAATACAAGAAATGAGTGAAACCAGAAGTAGAAGTTTTACAAAATTCCTTAAATTGTATTCTGACAAATATTGAGAAATTAAATAATATAATAAATATATTAGAAGAACAATTAACTTTCAAAATATCTAAATATGGTAATAAAGAAGCAAACCACTCCTAAGGTATACCAGTTGTTCATAACAATCATAAGGAGCAAGAGCATAGTTTCTTCTCAATAATCACAATAAACAAGGACAAGAAACGATCAAATAAGTATAATAATATAATATAATATAATAATAATTTATATATAATATAATTTTTATACAAGAAACAGCAAATATTTTTAAATAAAAAAGTTCAACATAAAATAATAGAAACAAACAACAAAAAGAATATAATTTCTAATAAAGTGATAAGAATAAATATACACAATATTAGAGGTATTACAAATAAGACAAATCAGTAGTATCTTATTAAGGAAATACAAGAACAAGAAATAGATATACTAGAATTATATAAAACAAAATTAACTCAAATCAATGTACAATGGGCCTTCAATAACCAAAAAACCTACAAGTATTTTTATAGTACCAATAATGAGACATTATTTAGAGCAGAAGTTAGTCTTTTAATCAGAAAAGATCTGGAAAAAAAAGTAGTATCCATAGAAGAAGAAGATGGATATATAGTTACTATTAACTTGCTCATAAAATAGAAAAAATTTTATATTATACAAATCTATATTTTATCAAATAAAATAAAAAAGCAAAAAGGTATAGAAGAAATTAATAAGCCTTATCAAAAAAAAATATAGGCTAGGTTATCTTATAATTATAATAGGAGTCTTTAATGTAACTTATAATCTATCAGAAGATAGACAAGCTTCTTTCAAAACTATATTTAAACCATCATAGTATCCAGAAATTTTATTGTTCAACTTTCTAGATGAATGGAAATTTATAGACATATAAGCTATATGGGAAGGTAAAAACAAAACTCCAACAAAATAAAACCTAATAAACAGTAGTAAAATATATTATATCTAAATATTATATAATCTAGCAAGCTATTTCTTACTTTAATTTGATAATAAAGATATAAAAGATATTACAGAAAGTAACCATACCATGCTAATAATTACGCTTTCTGACAAAAATCTGTTCATAAGAAATGAAGTCAATAAACCTTTCACTAATACTCAAAAACAAATAAACATAAAGAAATTATCTTTTTTATAATGACAAACATATCAAAAAAGTCTAAATTACAAGTTTAAAACAATATTCAAACCCATGCTACAGAAAAAATCTAATTAAGATAAAAGGAAAATCTAGGCAAACAGACTTTGAAAAACTTTTGAAAAAGTTTTATATAAAACAGCTTTTAACAAATTTGCAACTAAAAATGTAATATCAAATGAAGAAAGAAAATATATGTACAACCTCAAATTTGTTTAATATAGAAAAGTCTTATAACTAAAAGGGCTTTTTAACAAGACAGAAATATCCAAAGACATAGCTAATCTATAGATTCTTAGTTTGATTATAAAAAAACATAATACTATTCACAAGCCTAACTATCAGATTGAAAATATATATGTTCAATATAGTATTTTTAATATGCCTTAAGAATAATAATGGGTTTCTAAAATATTTAGCATATAAAATTTTGTTGATTACTTATGTTTCTTTTTAAGAAACAAAATTCATAAATCTTTACTTTAATAGGGAAAAAGTCAGGAAATACTATAAATCAATAATTTGGATAATAAAAAACAATTGTGAATAGTTTTTTTATAGTTATTAATTTAAAAATTTTAATGTTTACTAGTGAAAGACATTTGATTTTTGTTTGTTCCTCCCTCTATAGGGATTTATATTTACTTGAAAGATTTTTAAAAAAGATATCCAAGATGCAATAGAAGAATTAAAATTTATATATCAAAGGCTGGAAGCCAAAAAGACAAGGGATGCAATCAAAGCAACTCTAGAACAAAGGTGTGAGGATTTATGACCAATTAAAGAAGAATAGTTAAATTCCTAACAAATTGAGTTAGAAGTAAGATTATACTTTATAAGATCAAAATCAAGAAAAATAATACTGAATATATCACAATACAAAAAAGTAAAATCGAAGAAGAGATTAGAAAGTATTATACAGAAACATTAAAAAAAATTCTAGTTATAACAATTTATTAAAGAATTGGAAGAATAAGTACAAGCCTAAAGAATTTATACAAGAAGCTTGATATAAAGAATTACTTGAACCAATTTTTCAAAAAGAATTAAATGAAATATTACATACAATGCCAAATAATATAGCTCTAGACAGATTATAAATTAGCTATGAAATGCTTAAAAAATTAAGCCAGAAAGAAAAAAAATTCTTGAGAAGAATACTTAACAACTTTCTGAAATAGAAAGTCACTTCAATTTATTGGAAACAAAGTTATATACTGTATAGTATATCTAATAGCTATATTAAAGCTATGAAGTTGTGAACTCTTAAATATTATACCTATTGTTTTATTAGAAATCATAAGAAAATATTTCACTAAAATTCTTACTAATCAAATAAAAAAAATTTTGTAAAATCAATAATATCCTCAAGGGGACCAATTACATTGGGTTATCAAAAGAAAGTACAACAGAACCAATTCAAATTCTCAATAATATCTATGAAGATGCTAAAGAAAATAAAAAGAAACTGTGGATACTTTTTTAGAATATAGTCAAAGCCTATAACACTATTAGCTTAGAAATATTAGTTAGAGCAATGGAATAAATTAAAGTTTCAAAAGGCTTTATTAAGATTTTAATGTATCTATTCCAAAACAGAGAATTTCAAATTATATTTGTAAACAATCTTATAGAATCCATAATAGCAGAAATGGAATTGATTAAGGAGAAACCATCTCATCCTTATTCTGATAAATTTTTTATAACCCCCTACTTTGCAAAATTTAAAATGATATTCAAAGGAAATATAAAATATTAGTTACTTGGAACTTTGATCTAAAAGACCATAACATTAGAAAATTAGAATCAAGGCATATGGCCATAGACTTTATAGATCTTGAAAACTGCAAAAACTTTTTACAAGGTCAATGATTCACAAATCAATAGTAACAAGTCAATACTTATAACTATTAACAATCCTAATTGTATTCAGAAGAAATGCATACAAGTACTAAAGAAAAAGTAGTAAAAGAACTTAATAAAATAAAACAAGTCAGATTTTTGAGAATCTGGACTGATAACCAAAAAACCACAATTGAACTTAAAAAACATGTGCTTAAAGAAATCAACATAGTTATTAAAGTCCTAAAAAACAAAAAAATAACTGACAAATAGGTCCTTTATATTCTAAATAGAATATTAATATTCAGAATAGAGTTTAGAATACAACATAACATATTGTCTTAGAAAATATGTAACACATTAATAACAGCATATAAAAAACTTTTCAAAAATAATAATATGTTATACAGATTCATACTGAATAGTATAATTCATCATTTAAAGATTCTTAACTTGAAAAGTGTTTGAATGCTATAACAAGAAAGTCAAATAATGGGTCTATATAATAGACCAAATAATTTAGAATCAGTTGAAATTACAATAATTCTTAGACTCAAACAAGCACAAATCAAATATTGGGAGTTACTTAATTTACTAACTTGCAAGTTACTAAGCCATCTATTAGACAAAGGCAACTTTTCACTCCAGGTAACTAAATTGGCAAAAGATATAGGGATAACGTTTTATAATTTGAAATAGCAAGAAATATTTGAATGGAGTAAAGGAAATAGTCTGATTCAAGAATATCTTATATTAGAAGAATACAGAAAGATCATACTATCTTTAAGAAATAATAAACTGATATATATTTAAATAAGTTATTAGATTAGAAAAGTTGGAAATAAGAAATTAGTAAATACTTTAACTAATACAGAACATAAGTAAAGGATCTATTTCAGAATAGTATCAGGTCATAATAAAAAATCTTTCAGGTAAATAAATATAGTAGCTCACAATAACCTGGAAAGAAGAATGTACAAAATAGGAACTGAAATATCTCAAAATAAGTCTTAATTAAGACAAGCAATATAAACTGTGGACAATATAGAGCAACAAAAATAATTGGTTAATTTGGAAAAAATTAAAACAAGCAAGAGAGGAATATAATACAATAACAGAACACTTAATCTGTTATTGTATTAATAATAATCAGGAGACAAGATTACAAAAATATCCTAAATGCTTAAAAGAAACAATACAAAACAATAGTTGTATCATAAAAAGAAATAAAAAAAGATTTACATAATACTTTATCTCAATAAAAGGATATTTATTAAAAGAACAGGAGAATTGAAAATCCCAAATCCCAAGGCAACACTCAAGAATATAATTATAAAAAAAATTTATAAAGATTAGTATTTTTTCAAAACTTTTTCTCAAAATAACAAAGTAGACCATATAAATATTGAAACTTGAAAAGAACTATAATCAGAGAAAATATTGAAGAAAGAGTATATCTAGATCAGTTAATAGAAATACTTCAATGCAATATAGGGTTCAAAGAAAAGCCGATCTTTTATTCTGATGGATTACTTATCAATCATGACAAAGAAAAAAGAAAATGGATGCTATATGGATTTAGATAAGAAATATTAAAAGAGGAAGCAGATTTCAAACAAGAGTAGATAATTGATCTTCTTTTATAAGGACTAAGTTGATAACAATCCTAACTATACTTCTAGTAGTTCCTATTAATAGTACAATTGAGATTTATATAAATAGCCAGGCTTGTATTACTAAATGGAAAAAGATGGAAAAAGAGAATCTGAAAAGAATATATAAGAGATAACTAAAAGAAAAAAATTAGTCAATATGGATATGAATAGTAGTACTAACAAAGAAAAAAACAGTAAACCTGAAGCTTACGAAAATCAAAACATATTCCAATAACTTTTATAATAAAAAAGTAGATATCTTAGTCAAAGAAGTTCAAAACTCACATCAATCAAATAAAGAGATCTTAATTTTTACAAGATTATTATAGAGATTAAGTAGTAAACCAAGTTCTTAGATAATCTAATTAGACAGTTTATCAAAAATACGAACAACAAAACAATTGTCTATTAGTGAACTTAGCAAAATTAAATGGAGAAAAAATGGAGTTATTAAATTTTAAAACAGCAAGACTATATATGGGATCTAGTATAGAAAAGAATAAAAGATGATCATATATGGAATACATTCTTTAAAAAATCTTAATAAAAAGCTTTTTCATTAAAATAATTTATAATAAGCTACCAACATTATATAAATTAAAAGAAGATCTGATTTATATAAGTAAGTGAAGTGCATTGCATGTAGTCAATAGAATAAAACAATAGAACACTTGCTAGAATATTCAATCTATATGAATAAACTTCAAGAAGTATAAAATAAAGAAATAAATGGAACTCTTAGAAGCTTTAAAAAGTTTCTATAAGAAAAAAAAAAAGACCAAGAAAAAAAGTAATAGATAAAATATTGATAATTAAAAAGAACTAGAACAGATCTCTACAACTAGTCAAGATATTCTAAGTTTTTGTACTGGCTTTATAAGAAAGAACCTCATTTTAGAAATGATATATTTAAAATGTCATAACAAATACATAGGAAAAGAAGCTAGAAAATGAATAATAAGATGTAAAAAAGAGTTTGTAATTAAGTTCAAAAAAGAATTTGAAATACAAGATATGAAAAGATTATAGAATGAAAATAAATAAGAGGATTAGTAGAAAAGACAAGAAAAAAAAACTCCTAATCTTTTTAGATTAGAAAATTACATATATTCTTAACAATAAAAGAACCATTACTGGAGTTATATATGTGACTATTGCAAATTTACCATGCAAAATATGATTTAAACACGAAAATATATTGATTCTTGGCATATTACTAGGTCCTAGTTAAACAAGTTTATATCAAATAAAACCATTACCTTTTTTCAATTGTTAACGAATTAGTGTAACTATGACAAAGAATAAAGCTCGATTCAACTGCCAAAAATGAAAAGGAAAAAATAATTCGGGCAGTCTTAATTTTAATTTCGTGTGATATTCCTGCTGTATAAAAGTGTGTGGACACATTTCAGCACTAGTGTCATGTTATCATTGCAAAAAAAATACCAATTATGAAAATAATTATTATAATTTTGATGGCATGGAGGATATAAATGAAAGTTTATATTGAGAGATTTTGCAACACATGAATGAGACTCTATCGAATGGAGGCACTGTAACTCGAATGCAGCATGAAAACGTTTTGTCAGTGAGAATCATGTCAGATAGTTTGAATTCCTTCGCCTACCTTATTTTGATCCAATTCGGCATTTAGTTATTGATCCTATGTACTGTCTTTTCTTAAGTATTGATAAATGGCTCGTTAAACGAATATGGATCGAAGAAGGGATACTGACAAATAATTTATTGGATGAAATACAATCAATGATGAAAAATTTTCAAGTGCCATCAAATATTGACTGAATTTCAAGAAAAGTAAATAGTGGCGAAGGATTTTCGAACTTTACTGCTGATCAGTAGAGAAATTTTTTCATAATATATGCAACTATCGTTCTATGAAAACATCTTCCAGATATGGATCGCAAAATTCTAATGAATTTTGTCAAGATCTGTCAAATCTTAGTATGCCAAATTTTAAGATAAAATTCATTAAATAACGCTCACGAAAGATTAGTCACAATGACTAAACTAATAGAACGAAAATATGTAGAAGAAAAAATTACTCTGAATCTTTATCTTTCATTATATTTATATGAATGCATGTGTGATTATAGGCCATTGTATGTATTTTGGTGCTTTTCATTTGAGAGGATGAATGATATATTAGGTAGGTTTTTAAGCAAATTTAATATTCAGAAGTAGAATTCTAACGAATTTTTAATCTAGGTTTATTGCCTAATAGTCACTGAAATATTGAACCCGAATTAATGCAAAGATTGATAAATGATCATTGAATTATTAATCTAACTATGTCCTATACTAATAACCAGGGGCTTGAAATTTTAAATAATTGACCAAATATCAGCTCAATTTTCGAACTAGATCAGTTTTTGACTGACGATTTTTAAACAACACATATAATATTTACGAAACAATAATCAATGGATCCAAACATTTTTCAGGTGAACTCTTATACCCAAAAAAACCAAATTTAGAGGTATCTGTCGAAATATTAGATCTATTAATCGAATATTATGAGGCATCTTATGAAACAATAGACTTTTAGAAGCCATTTATGAAAAATAATAAAAATTCGATAATTATTCATAATAGAGCAGATCAATATAGTAGATGCCAAATTGGGAGTGAAATATTCGATTCTGTTATTTCCTTATGAAATATTAAGGGCTCATTTATATTAGCTAGATTCGTGAATCATGATAGAAGTATCAATTTATATCTGGGAAAAGTTCAATTCTTCTTTACACATTCAGTAAACTTTTTGAATAATATTATTGAACATTATTTGGTCTTTATTCGGTGATACAAACTGGTTGATTTAGCAGAAAATAGATTTTATTTCAGATCCAAAAATGACGTGAATGTTGAATTGTGAAGTACCAAATTTTACTCAGTTAGATATGAATGCATAATCCCTATTCATAATATTTATGACCGATTTATTTCATTTAGATATAGAACCTCAAATCGGCAAGACTCTTGCTATAATTTCTTTTTTTTTTTTTTTTTTTTTAATTCACAATCATGTCACAATGGCATGTTTTTATTAAAAAATTAAAAATGAATTTACAATATTTTATAGACTTTCACAAAGTGACTAACTCGTCTTCATACAAAAGTACTCTAAGTCAGATTTTGGGGACAATATTTCACTCCTCTAATAGATCGGTAATAACCTCTATCTATTAGGATTATTGCCAACAGTTTGTCACTGTTGAACTCTCGCTATAATTTCTCTAAATTGTAAATATAATATATAATTAAAAATTCAGCAAATGCATGAATTTTGACAAAAATTGAAATTTTGACGAATATCTAACAATTTTTTGAGGAAAAATTTAATGAAATATATAGTAAAAATGATACAAATATGGCAAATAATGCCGAATTATATAGTAGAAATTGATTGATGATTTAAATTATACGTCGAATTATATAGTAAAAATTGATTGATGATTTATTTATGCCGAATTATTTGCTGATTTATATAGTAGAAATAGATTAACACTTTATTTATGTCATTAATATACTGAATTATTTATTTTTTTGATGAATATTACATGAGTGGCATTATGCCAAATAAATATTTTTCGACTAGTGTTAATCTCAATTCATAAATATTCAATGGAATTGAAATTGGAAAACGAGAAAATTAATCAAAGGTTTTTATTTTATTTCTTTTAAGCAAATATTTAATCAAAATTGCAATATAATAGAAAATATTATTTTGTTTTTTTTTTTTTTTTTTTTTTGCTCTTTGTCAGGCTAGTTATATATGCTTTATAAATATTTGTAAGCTGTATATATAACATGAGGCACTAAAGCTAATTCTTTAACTAACTCACTCATCTTGATTGTTTTACCTTTCTAAGTACAACTTTGAGAGTAATTTATCACTTTATTAAGAGTTCAGGTAAATACTCTTCCAACTTCTAATATAATTGTCTATAGATTACTACTGCAAATCACTCTTTTTAGTTCTGACAGAGATTAAAATCTAACCATTTCATCCCATACTTTATCTTATCTCACAGGACTTGTTTGAGCATTTTATTTTATATTTTTTCTTCTTTTAATGATGCTTGATAGGACTGATTTTCTAGTACCTTGACCCTGTTTCTTTGTTTCTATAGATATGTGAGCCTTTTGATTTTGTTACCTCTGTTGATTCCCAATATCCATTCCCACTCTATCACCTTTTTATATCTAACATTCCAAATTTTCTTTCTAAAGTGATTACATGTTTTCTTCTACATCTTTATTATCCACTTTCTTGCTTCTTTATTGATTCTCTTTTTATAGCACTTTGAGTTTGCTATCTTATCCATTAGATCTTTTTCAATCAGTTCCATATAGAAGCTAAGTATATCCTAAACAGTGTTTGAGATTCTTTTCATCATTTGAACTATTTTCTTATCCATTTCTCCTCTTTTCATTCTATCATCAACTACCAGACTTATCTTTTTTTCTTCTGACTCCTTTTTCTTATCTGCCAAGAGTTTGTTGAAACCTTGCATCATATCTTCTATACCCTTCTGCCAGGTTTCTTGCCACTGAGTTTTATACTGTATGCTGAACATTTTAGCAAGTATTCTATTGTCTCTTCTTGCTATTTATATGCAAGACATTTTACTTGCTTATATAAGTTTGGTCTTCTTGTGACTAGCTTTGTTAATATGGATAGCTTATCACTAATCATCTTAACAAGAAAGCTTTTTCTTTGTAATTCTTTGAAGGAGGTATTCCATATGTGCCCATCATTTATTTGTTCCCAAACTAGGTTCTATGTGTGTCTATACTGGTCTTGGATTCGATAACCCCACTTTTTGTCTATTCTATTTTGGATTTTCTATTGGTATATCATTATTTTGGTATTGGTTTTTTTAACAAACTGCCTTATTGAAGCATCCAGCACTATATTTTTCTATTTAATTTTGGTAATAATCTTAGGTGAGTTTAGATCTTGCCATTCTATTGTTGGGAACTTTAATGCTTCTTTGACTAAACTGTCTACTTTCTCATTATATTGAATGTTGGAGTGTACTTTAACCTTGATAAGATTTAAATTTAATTCTTTTTTCTTTACCAGGCTCAACATTTGTATTCATAAGGATCAATTTTGTTTCTTTAACTATCTTTTGTGGATTTTTTAAGGATCCTACTTTTCCATAATTTTCTATTTGAAAATGTAAGCTTGACTATTAGTATGGATCTTGACCTTGTTGTTAATTGATACTATTAATTAGTATTCACAATTTTGATTCAAATCTAATTGATTCGTAAATCAGATATGAATCAGATCAAATTAAATTTTAAAATTTTTAATCTGATCAGATTCAGATTAAATCGAATTTTAAATTTACAAAATTATCAGATTCAAATAGGATTTAGATTAAACCCAATATAAGATATATACCAGTCCATATAAATTATTATATAATTATTTAATTTCATTTAAATCAAACTATCTAGAAATTTAAAATCAAATTATTTAGAAAATTAAAACTAAACTATCTAGGAAATTAAAATAGTTTTTTTTTAAAAAAAAATAATATAAAAGACAAGTTAAAAAAAATTCAATACATGACCTGTGGATCAATAACATGGTGATATTGCTCCCAGATCACAATCACAAGGTCTGTAGTTTAATACCACTTAAGAACCAAAAATCAAAAATACCCTTCTGATTAGGTTTATCAGTTATCCTGTAAAAGTCATACCCAATTATTCAGATCTCGCCAAAATTAGTTAGGCTACATAAAGATGGGACCTCTGGTCTTTCTGATGATTACGGGCTGAAAACAGGTCGAAGCAAAAAAGGTTGCATGAGGAAAGACTTCTGGTCTAACTTCCATAAAAGCTCACAACCCCCCCTGGCATAGCAGACTCCATAGCACAAACCACCCTTCTAGTTCAGGATATCCCAATCTGATGTTCCGCTTAAATGAAAAATCAGTCAAAATGGAGCTGACCCAATACTACAGGTGGTGACAAAAAAGGTAATGTGTCTTCTTCTGAGGTCTGAGCAAATAATCTCTGGGAGTATTGGAAGGTAAAAATATAATCCCGTTGGGTACATACAATATATAGCCTAGTCTAATGAATATAATAAAAATTTATAACAAGCTCACTGCTAGATTAGCCTATCATCTTATTGATGATTGTGTATTTGACCATCTGGCCTCTAGTTGGGTCTGCCCACTTTCTGAGGGGTAGTAGGTCTATCTAGAAATGCCATGATAGGTTATCATTAATCTGCAAGTATATAGAAATATATAGGTTATAAGAGATGATTGATGTCAATGCCTGGATTTTTCAAGATCCTTAATATTAAGTAAATTCTAATAAAATGTACTCACATCTAATATCAGTTACGGTTAAACAAAAAAAAAAAAAAATTCAATACTTGCTCTTCTTGATGATTTTTTAACCTTTTTTTGTAATATTAAAGTTTTGCTGCTTAATTACTTTTATCATATTCTTTGCTTTGCTAATTTATTTCTTTTAAAAATAAAATATGAAAACTTATTTGATAGCATACAATTTGTATATGATAAAAGTAGCAGTTTAACTAGCTATAACAATATTGATACTAAAAATACCAATACAAGCAATCTATTGGAATTGACCTTAGTTACCTCAACAATTTCTAGAAGTAAAGTATGGGAATACTTTACAAGAAGTACAAGTTTTAAAGAGGACAAAAAGGCTACTTGTAAATATTGCAGAATGATATATACTTGTAGTGAAGGTAGTACTTCTAATCTAATGAAACATCTTGAAAAAACTTATCCAACAAAATTAAATATAATAACTGGTAACACAGAAATTGTCAATTTTTTTAAACTGAAGGTAATTTCAAATAATTTTTAAATTTTTAAAAAAAAATACTACCAATTTTTTGTATTTATATATAGTGGACATATGACTCAACAAAAATAAAAAAAAAACTTGTTCAATAGATTGTTATTAACCAGCAACCTTTTATAGTTGTCCAAGAACCAGTTTTTCTTGTTTTTATATAAACATTAGTATCAAATACAAAAATATCATTGACTACTTCTATTAAGACCTGTATAATGGGCTTTTATTTAAATAATAAAAAAAAAATTCAAAAGATATTGCAAGAAATAAAAAGCCGTATTTAATTTTCACTTGATATTTGGACAACAGTTTCAATAAAAGCATTTTTAGGTATAACTGCCCATTTTATTGATAAAGATTGGAGAATGCAAAGTACAATAATAGACTTTATACAGTTGTGGGATATCCATTTGAGTGAACATATTAAAGAAGTATTTTTATTATATTTAAAGAAATTTATTTATTTATTTTTTTTTTTAAACTGCAACTGGTATTAGATGTGAACTTTATTAAGAATTAACTTAACATTTGGTGGATAACTAAATCCATAGCATGATATCAATCATCTCATACAAACTATATATTTCTATATATATGCAAATTAATGATAACCTATCATGGTTTGTCCTAGTTAAATCAGCTACCACTTCTTAAGTGGGCAGACCTAACTAGGGACCGGATGATTAATATACAGTTATCAATGGTATGACTAAGCTAGTTAGTATTGAGCTTGTTAATTTGTGTTTGTTATTGTTTCACTAAGCTAGTCCTTTTTCATATGTACCCAATGAAATATTTTATACCCTCCAATATTCCCAGATATTATTCACTCAGACCTCAGAAGAGGGCATATTACCTTTTTTATCACCACCTGTGGCATTAGATCAGTCCTTATTAACTGATTTTCAATTAAGCGGAGTACCATATTGGGATATCCTGAGCTAGGAGAGCGGAAGTCCTGGAAATTGCCAGGGCAAGAGGTCTTGAGAGTGTCTATAGTAGGCTAGACCAGAAGCCTTTCTTCATGCAATCCTTCCAATAGTACGACCGTAAATCTCAGCCCCTGATTGATGGAAGGCCAGAAGTCCTATCTTCCTGTAGCCTAACCTGATTGGATCTAGTTCCGGATGATTGGGTATGACTTTCACAGGATAATTGGTAAAACCTGATCAGAAGGTAATTTTTGATTTTTGGTCCTTAAGTG
>CAJVPT010003577.1:0-14984 GCA_910592055.1 Acaulospora colombiana
ATTCTTTGGATAGTGATTTTTTATTTATCTATAATAAGGAAGTAAATTATGATAGACCCTAGGTTCTTATGTGACCTAATAAGAATTGGGTCATATTGTTTCAATATAATACCTTTCAGTAGCCATGCCTAATTAAAAAAATTTTACTGATATATATCTTCTATTATCCAAAAGTCAAATTCCTTAATAATCCTTTTACTTTATAATGATGGAAAAGTTTCAAAAGAGATAGGAATCCTCATCAATTGTGATATCCTTTAACAACTTTTGGGGAAATACATTTTCAACTATAATCAAAAGGTTGAAGCTCAGTATGGACTAGAGACTATTTAGTCTTATTGCTTGACCGGAATAAAAAAGAGATCTTGATCTTGAACTTTGCCTGATTGGGATGATAGGAGAGAAAAACCTTATCTTGAACAAATAGTAGCTTTTTCATTATTTGGAGACTTGTTGCTTATATTTTATTGACCTCATGAAACTAGATCTGTAGGTTAACCCAATTGGAGGAGTGGAGTAGATACAGGGTATTAATTAATTCTTTTATTCATCAATAATATTATCGAAACATGTGAGATAATCAGTAGGAACTTGTTTACATTCAGTTACTTATATGTTTCATGTTAACCAATTAAATGTCAGGTAATATTATATTACCAAAAATTTAGAATCAAATTGAGGTAAACAAAATTCTCCAAAAAAACCATGAAAAATAGTAGATACTTTAAGAGAAATAGAGACAGCATATAAGAAGATAAATAATAAGTCTTTTCCTATTAACAAAATCTCTATTTCTTGTTACTTTTAGTTCTATAAAGTGACACTCCACTTATCAGTTTTTTTACTTTCTAGAACCTTCTTGCTCTTAATAGAGGAAGTGCATACTTAAGTTTTTTCAGATCACTAGAGATCCAAGTTTTATTCAATGGGATTTATAAAAAAGTAAGAAAGGGTAGGAGAAATACATGAAGGCAAGCTTTAAGTTGTTTTAATGAAAGTATAAAGACTTTATTAACAAGGAAATATAAAACTTCTTGTGAATATCTTTTTTGTGTATGTCAGAGAATCAGTGAAAAGAGTTTAAATTTCTTTAATAGTTAGAATTCAGTTAATATCTAATGATACTTGAAATATTTCTATTATTGATTATATTTTATTTAATATATTATTTGTTTGTATTCTTTCTTCAATTCATATTTATTTAACAAAGTATTTATTAATACTTAAGAAAAGATAGTATATAAAATCAATAATTAAATATAAAATTGGATTAAAGTAAAGTAGATAAAGGAATTTGAACTATCTAATATGATTTTTATTAATAAAATATTTTTATATTACATTTAAATTACAATAACTCTATTTAATAAAATTTTATTTATGTAGTACAAAACTTCTTAATATAAATTATTTGTTTATGTTTTCCATGCCATTAAAATTGTAATAATTATTTTTATAATTGATATTTTTTTATATAATAATGACATGACACTAATATTAAAATGTATCTATACACTTTTTATATTAAATTAAAATTAAAACCAACTAAATTATTATTATTTCTTTATTTTTAACAATTGAATTGGGCTTTATTTCTTATTATAATTATATTAATTTATTGATAATTGAAGAAAAATAATAATTTATTTGATATAAAATCAGTTTACTAAAATCTAGTAATATGCCAAGAATTAATATATTTTTATACTTAAATTATATTTCATATAGTAAATTTATAATAGTCATATATATAATATAATTTCAATACTATATATTTTATTATCAAATAATTGAAGCCAATTGATATTTAATATCAATTTCAAATATGAATTAGCTATCTTGTTGTTAAAAATAATTTTGAATTTTTATTTTTAAAAGTTTTTCAAATATTTTTATTATAAATATTATATAAAAGGAACTCTTTCTACTGATCCTTTGACCACACTCAAAAAAGATGTTTACAAGAAGTTTTTATACTTCTTGGCTAACAAAGTTTTATTACTTTCCTTAAATTAACTTGAAATAATACTTCAAGAGTCATACTCACTTCCCTCTTTCTCTTATAAACAATATTTTTTAAATAAAAATATGACTTTCAGTAACCAAAGCCATGAAACACCTTTTATATCAATAGCAAGAAAGATCTGAAAGGAAGAACTGTAGTGCTGCTATTCACTCATCTATTAGAGTAACAATATAGAGCTTTTCTAGTAATAGAAGACTTATTTTAAAGGCAACCATCTACTCTCCTATCATGCTTTGACTCTAAGAGTGCTCTTTCTCAGTTTTTTGGAAAGAATTTTGTCTACTTTAGTCTGATCCTGAATTTTTAGTAGTACAAAGTTTCTTATGTAGTGATTGACCAGCAGAAAACATGTCAGTAAAAGAATATAAACAAGTTCTTATTGGTCACCTTATATATTTGAATACATTTCTTCAATACCCATAAAAACCTAGGGTTTATCATAAGTTGTATACTAGTTGCATAGATAGATACAAGACATGAAAATCATGATATCACTGGCTATATAAAAAGAACAAAGCTGGAGTAAGCTACCTTAGATAGACAACAACTCTGACTCCCTTACTCTTTTTCCAGCAAACACAACCATCATATTCAGAACCAATATCTTTTTGGAGAGGTTTGATACTCACATTTATTCATTGGAATCACTTCTAATAACCAGCTAAACAATATTATATCTCTCTGGACCAGACACGACTCAAACACAACCCATTTTTCTTTTTTAAAATTTTTAATTAAGCACTAGTAGAGTTAAGGCTCCACATGGGTAGTCTTTAACATTGGTGGTACTAGGTACCCAAATGAATCCTTGGCATATTAGTCCCCTCTTTTTGAGGTAGCAATAAGTTGCTCAGTAGATTAGCCAATAGTCACACTCTAGGGAGTGTCAATATATAGAATAGAAAATTAATATAGTGTGTTTTTATATTTTCTGTTTTTTCATAGTTTGTTTTTATTAAATAGATATCTATACTAGATGATCATATAACTATCTTATCCTAGTTGAATAAAATGTAAATAGGTAGCTCCTTGTACTATTTATTGATCTGTAAATCCTTAAACAGTACAAATAGTTATTTATCCCAGTTGTCCCTAGGTCTCTTGCTTATTCAAATAAATCTTGCTCATCTTGATACAAGGATGAGCTAGCATTTAAAAAAATATATTATATAAAAGTTTATTGATGCTTAATTAATTTATTCAATATCAAGGATTAGATTCAAAATTTGGATTTTAATATGTCTGCAACAATTGATATCAAATAGTAGAATATAGAAAAACTAAATTGGATTGAATAATTAGATTTCTATTTAATAATACTAATTGTGTAAATAATAAAAAATTGCAAGTTTTTCTTTATTTTATTATTAAATTAGAAAATTTAATATGAACAGATTTCCTAATCAATTGCTGATTGTTTTTTTTGAAAATCTAATCATCATTTTATTTATATAATTTGTAATATATTTGACATATTACAAAATTAATATCTGATCTTATAATTCAAATATATTATTAATTGTATACAATAAATCATAAAAAAGCTCAAATTCTTTACCATCAATTTCAATTAGCATCAATTTCATAAATTTTAGTAATACATAATTACACTATTTAATAGATTAAATTGAATTCTATAGCAAATAAAAAACTCTTTTTGCTAATCCTCTGACTATATACAAAAAAGATGTTTGCAAGAAGTTTTTATATTTTTTTAATAATAAAATCTTAATACTTTTCTTAAAACAACTTAAAGTATAACTTAAAGAGTTATCTCTATCCTTTTCCTTTTATTTACAAATCTTTTCACTCAAAAACTTGACTTCTAGTGATCAAGAAAAGTCAAGTAATACGTTTGATATCAATAGCAAGAAATTTTCTAAAAGAAGAAAAACTAATTATAAAGTATCTAAATACTTGTCTAATCTTTGAAGCGAGAGGTTTATAAAGATTTTCTGTAATAAAAAGACTTATTTTTTCTTTTTTTGACTGTTTTGACCTTCTTAGAGCTTCTACTTTTATAGTTTTCTAAAAAATTTTACCTATCTCAATTTGATTTTGAATTTTAGATAGCACAAATATTTATCAAAGATAATTGACTGACATTAAACAAGTTAGTTTTTGAAATATACATCAGGAAATTTTTTTGACAAAGATCTCTGAAGATTTTTAGATATAAAACTCCAGAGACACTTCGTCATTATTAGAAGTCTTTAGAGTAGAAATTTATATATAAAACTCTGGAGATTTTTAAATGTTTTAAATTATAATAAAATAATTTCACATTATTATTAAAATATTTATTTTTAAAAATTTATTTATTGAAAATTACTTTTTTTTATATATTTTTAATAATTATTTATATTTATATCACTCATTGCTGAAGCAAACCTTTCTATTCCTACATTTTCTGATTGCAATTCCAGATCATTTTCATCATTTTTTACTTCCTCCAGAGTACTTTGAAATTCAATATCTTCCTGCTTATTCATTTTTTTATTTTCATCACTTTAATTGCCTTCTGTTAAATGTATGTTTTTTTTTTTAATTTTTTCTTAAAATATTTTATTAATAAACAAACAACTCTATAATACTTTAAAGAATTTTAAAACTTATCTTATTTTTTTCTATTTTGCTTTTAATTAACGCTCATTAATTAAAATACTTTTATTACATGGATTTAAATTGTTTGATATATTGTGATAGTGAATGCAACTTGTTCCTCAGAAGCATCCCCTTTTGATCAGACTTTTTTGAGAATATACACTATTAATTACACTTTGGTTTTCCTTCCTAGAACAGATATGAATATTTTTAAAGCACTCCTGGATTTTTTGCAAATTTTTCCAGGCCATAATTTCAGTAGCAATTGTATTTGTATTGATTGTATCCATGGAGTTTTCACCAAAGACTAAAAATATGGCATTCCAGATTTTCAAAGCTGTGGTTTCTCGAAGTGATCTGTGTTGTCTCACAAGCTATTAAATAAATCATATTATTAATAATTTTATCAATATTTTTAATAACTGCAATAATTATCACTTGATAAATATGCTTTTTATAATACGTCTTCCAATTTTTTTTGTGAGGTCTTCGAAGAACTCTGAATGTTCTTGCTGAAAATATTCCTCTGTAGGCTGGCAAAAATCTTTGGGATTTGTGTATATTTTTCAAAAAAGACTTTTTTCATAATACTCTTGACTATATACTATTATAGAATTTAAAATGTTATTAAAATTCTTCGAAGATTAAAAATTAAATCTTACCTTAATAAAATCTTGTTCAGTGATTAAATGTTGACTCATTTGAATTTCATTTTCTAGATGGGTAACCTTATCCTCAACAGCTTTTTGACATTCTAATAATTGATCAATTTTTTATAAAGACTTTCATAGAACTTCAAAAGCCTCTCAATTACTATATTAGAAACTAAATATATAAATTAGTATTTATTTAAATAATTGCATCTTTTTTAATATACCTAAAGATTCTTTGGGCAACCTCCTAGTAGGTGAAGATTCTAAAATATAACTGAGAGATCTTAATTGCTTTTAGTGTAGCTCTGTTTCTGTTTCGACTTGAGGTATTAGTCTTTATTCTTTAGCTTGACCCAGGTACTGGGAATACTCTTGGGCTTTTTGAAGAACTTCAAAGTATTTTCTTGTTATTTTCCAAAGCTTGAACCTGAAATTATTTGGTGAAACATATTATACATTTCTTTTTTTTATTTGACATTAATAAAAAAAAAAAGGTTTTAAAGACCTTATATAACACAAATCCCAAGAAGTTATGTCATATTATGACTGCATTCTACTCTTCATCACCTTTTGAAATTACTTAATAGCTTTAAAAATGAAATAATATTGAAATTATATTAACAAAATTATGATAATTTATAAATTAAATTTTTGATTGACTAAATTAATCAGTTTTTTTTTTTTTTTTTTATAAACGCTGACTCAGCCTTACTTTATTTGAAATATGGTGGGTATGTATATGTATTGTAATATCTACCTATGCTTACCAAATGAAGTTCAATAAAGAAATAGTCTTTCGACTATACTTACCTCATGGCTTGTTACCACCTTATTTTGGAGAAAGCTAACTTGCCAAGGCTGGGCTAGTGCTGTATGAAAATTTCAGAATGGTGAAGGGTGTGGTTATATTTTGGATGGTTTTGTTCATGTACTTGTTGACTAGATATACGAATTGATCTTTGATATGGTCCTCTCTTTCTTTGAGCCATGGCTCAATTTCATGTTTGGTATATTTGCTTTTTTTCTCCATCTTTCTGGTGATACCTTGTTGTGTTTTCCAGAGTTGAAAATCTTCGCAATGTTTTTTCCATATCTCTTGAAGATAGTTTGTGATGTTTTGTTTGATTTCTATATAGCAGTCATGTCTGTGTTGTTTTTCTGGAATTGCTTCGCAGATAATTTGAGTTGTTTCCTTGAGAAAAGCTCCTCTAATTGCACATTTCAGATATCTCTTATAATAGAGTGATGTTTTTTCCTTGAGTTTGTTTATCCATTCTGATGTGTTGGTCTTGTTTGAATGTTTTGTGATACTTGTGCTGATGCTATTGATTATGAAGTGTTCTGTCTTTTTCCTGCGTGTAGTGCAGATGAATGGGTGTATATTTGTCTCTATTTCTTTACACTTTATGCACAGGTTGTCTTTGTAGATTGAAGGTGCTCTGTGATATAGCTTAGTTTTTGTGGGCAGTTCTTCATTCCATAAGCTTAGTAGAAATCTTCTTTGTTGTTGGTCCTTCCAGTTTGTCATGTGATTGCTCATTTTGGTGATCTGAAGGTATTTAAAGGTGGTAGACCAGTGAATTTTCTGAATTAAGTGGTCATCAAAATTGTTTCTGGTTCTGTTCAAGAGTCTCTATTTAGCTAAGTGAACTGCTTGTGTAATTTTCTTGGTCGTTTCTTTTATTGGTGTTTCCAAGTCTTGTTCATTCCATTGTATAGTGAAATGTATTTCTTTTAGAATTTTAGTTTTGTATGCAATGTTTCTTGTGTTAGGTCTCATCCCTTTATATTGTCCAATTTCTGCCAATTGATCTGCGAGTTCATTTTGTATGTTTCCTGCATGTGCCTAGACTTTGAGTAGTTCCAGCTTTATATTTCTTTGTTTGAAAATTTCTTTTATTAGTTGTAGAATGTTTGAGTTTTTTTGTTTTTTGTAGTGTTGTATGGTAGTGAGCTTGTTATTTTTCTGGATATAGTTGATGGCTGCCATGCTATCTGTATATATTTGTACTCTACTGTAGTAGGGAAGAGTGCTAATGGCTGTAAGGATGGCCATTAATTCTACTCTGGTTGAGGAGGGAAAGTTTTGAACTTGGCCTTGGAAATTGAAATATCGATTGTCTCTAGTTGTTAAGATCCATCCTACTTCCATGTAGTGTTGTCTATTCTGCTAGCTCATAGAGCCATCAGTATATATTTCAAAGTGCATGTCATCTCTGAGCTCTTGATTGATGACATAGAGTTCTTTAATGATTGATTCCTCAGCATTGTAGAGATTGTATTTATATTTCTATACAGATTCTTCTTTGATGCTTTCAATTTCTATGTTTGCATTCCTTCCTGTCTGGGATGGATATGTTAATGCTAGCAGACCTAATGATAAGGAGTTTGGTAATATTCAGCTTCTGAAGTTCAGTTCTTTGTTGGTTGAGTATTGTTATGTTGATACTCTGCTATGATGTACTGAGATTTCCACTGTTGCCTACCTTGTTGCTTCAAAGTTGCAAGAAGTCTCAAAGTTGTTTGACTGGTTTATGTCGCAACCTGGGCATTCCAATAAAGAGGATTGTTCTAGATCCCATATATAGTGTTTGTAGGTTGCTGATTTTGTGTTTATTTTCTTTTGTTTTCTACCGATGACTATTTGATTGTTTATTTCTGTTCCAACCCAATGTGGTCTTGCAATATTGCTTGTTGTGTTTGACTTGCATTGAAGGAAATTATTATATGAGGAACCAGCTTGTTGTGTTGTTAGTTTTAATTGTTGATCCAGTTTGGTTTTTATCTCCAAAAACCATTTGAGGACTGTTCCTTGTATTGCTATCCTGTTGATTTTGATGAGTTGGTTCCATTGTAGTATTTTTCATTTGTTCCCATTCAAAAGTTGACCTGTGAATAGTAGGTTGTGTTTTCTTAGCTTGCTTCGATGTTTTTGATAAAAGTTTTCACTTATGAGTTTTTGAATGTTTTGACCTTCTTTTTTAATTACTGACAGGCCCTCATTTCTTATTTGTTTGAGATTGAAGCCATGTGTTCTTAGTAGTCAAATTATATCATATGTAAAATTTGCGCCATGCTCCAAGAAAGTTTGTTGCATGCTAGCAAGAATTGGTTCTGTTGACCAGTATGTATTTTTTAGCAATTGGAGTCTGTGTCTAGCTATACTATCTGTGGTGTTGTTAAGGTTAATTCTGGTTGTCCAGTTGTTTAGATATAGTAGAACTTGTCGGTCCCACAAATGCATTAAGTTGTATTCCTGATTGTTATACAGCATGCTGTTTGGGATTATGTTTGTAAGACCTAATTTATACTTGTAAGTTGTGGCTATTCTACTCATTAAATGATTGCAGGTTTCTCTGGATAGGACTATATCATTACATAGATACTCTATACTTGGTATGAGAACATGGTTGATGATATATTGCATCTGTTTATCTGTCACTTTTTTCATTCCTAATAGGGTTTTAGCTCTATTTATTTTTTGGTCTATAAGATTTTTTTAATATTTTTTCCATCCAGAGCTGTCATACCATACTCCTAAGATTCTTACTGGGATACTTGGTTTGCAGCCCTCTATTCTGAGTTTATTCATTGTGACCCCTTGTTTATAGTCAGTGTCTTTTCCATTGATAATCAGGAGTTATGATTTTAATGGATTCACTTGGATGTCATTGATGTGATAAAATTGTTGTACTGTGTCTATGACTTGTTGTAAGTCTGTCTGATTGCTGGTAATCCATGTTGTGTTATCCATGTAAGCACAGGTGGCCAAATCAGTGGTTTTGTATTTCCATCCCCGTCTTATATCTTCACAGTGTTTTGAGTTTATTGTGTATTCCTTATGCATCTTCGTGATCATAGTCAAGAGGGGGTCATAAAAGATTTGCCACAAGAGTGGTGAGATTGTGTCTCCTTGATCAATGTCATTTTGTACTTTGTATTCCTCTGTTGGGCCATAGCATATGATTGTTTGGTGTGTAATATGTTGATTAGGATTCAGATTATTTGGTCTGGAATCTTTATTCTTTTGAGGGCTAAAGTCAGCATCTTGATATTGACTGAGTCATATGCCTTGGACATGTGCAGGCTAAGAATCCATGCCTGTTATTTATTTTCTTTGGCATATTCTATTATGTCACTGATTATGTGTATTGGGTCTTGTGTATTGTTTCCTGGAAGTGCGGTCCAGTTATGTTCTGATAGGATTTCCTTCTTTTTTTATGCAACTGGCTAGCCTATTAGTTAGAATTTTTGTGAAAATTTTTCTTCCTGCATCGAGTAGGGTGATTGGTCTTGTAATGTCTAGGTTGTTTTCCTATTCCTTTGGTTTTGGAATTGAATAGATAATTCCTTTACTCCACTCTGTTGAAGTGTCACTGTGTTGAATTATTTGGTGAATATCTCCTCGACCTCTTCTTTAGCTTTTCCCCCCAGATATTTGTAGGCAATATAAGGTATTTGGTTAAGCTCCGGTGCTGATTTGTTACTTCTCCCTTTTATTACATTGTTGTGTTCATTTTTCGATATTTTTTTGGTTGTGGTTTCATACTAGTGTAACTGAATATGCCTTTTATGTGTGTACTCTCTTTTTCATAGTGGATAATTATTCAGTAGTTATATATTTCTTAAGAGTGTCCATTTCTGAAAGTGAAGTCTCATATGTTCTTTGACTGCTATTGTATTTGTGATGATTTCGGTCTCCTTTACTTGCAGGATGATTTTATCCAGCTGAATAGTTTTTTGTGGTTTTTCCATAATACTATTGATCATGGCTTTTTTGTTAGTTTCCAGAAAGACTTGTCGTTTAATTATTCTTTGTTTAATGGTCTTGATTTGTCTGAAGTTTGTGATGTGTTTGGTCATGAGTTTGTGTACTTATATATTTCTTTGCAATATTAGGATCTATTCTTGAATGTATGTTTCTAGTTTTTCTGTCTTTGTTGTAGTGAGAGTATTATGTATGTCAGGGAATCTAACCTTTATTTCTTTAGGTATCAGAGTTGCTTCGGCTGGATTGATCATTTTTTCACTTGTTGATTGGTTTCTCAGGTCGTTAAGGAAATTTTGTAAGGAGATGATAGGTAGAGGAGGTCTTGTCTGTTCTGGGTGAAACCTTTTCCTATAATGGTTTTTGATTTTACTGATGTTCTTTTTGGCAGCTCTTAGCATGTTATTTTTAAAGATATTCTATCTTTTGTCTATTGATATATTTGGTTGAGTGGTTTTTGAAGTTAGTTCTTCTATCATGTTTGTAAAGGCTGTCCATTGTTTGATGTTGGTATGTTGCCAGTTGAATCTATGGTTATGCTTATGAATCGAAGCATTTTTCTCCAGGCTTGAAGAGCTGAGCCAAATTTGATCAATTCTGCTTCTACTATCTTGCCCCTTCCATGTGAATTCCTTTTTTGTGGGGTTGTGTATATGAAAGCTGTTTTTGAAGTCTCTATTGATTAACAGTTCTATATGTGGTCTAGTTGGTTTGCTAATACGTATGATTTTGTGATTGTTGTGTTTATCTAACATTGGGTTAGAGGTTCCGTTCATGTCTCCCAGAACTATTATATGTCAGTCCTTATTGATAGCCTTATTTATACATTATTATAGGGTTTTTGTTACTGGTGTACATTCTTTGATTGTTGCTACTGTAGGAAAATATATTCCTGTGACTCATATTTTTTGTTTGTTTGGGAAAGCCAAGTCTACTGCTATCAATCAGCCTTCCATCAAGTTTCTTGTGTTTGAAGATTTTTTTTGCGATTTTATTGTGAAACCTTATATTGAGACCTTATCCCAATGCTTGGGATTCATGATAAGTTCAGATTGTATGATAACTGGGGCATTTCTAATGTTTTAATACTTGTTTAATTCCGTTGACTTCTATTGTAACTACTATGTCCCAACCTTGACTATTGACAAGATCAAACCATGTTTGTCTTTTGAAATTGTCTGTAATTTCTCTGATGTTTTGTGTTGTGATTTTCTATAGGTTTTGGATGTGTTGTTCAGTGTGGTGCTGTGAGTTGTCTTCCATTTGTATTGGAGGCATCTCTGGTTGTTCTGTTGTTTGGTTGAGATTCCTGTCCTTTGGATATGCCGTTGGATTATTGTTGATTGTAAGGGGAATGTTGTTGTCAATTATTGTTATGTTTTTAGATGGTGTTGTTAGTTCAGAATTTGTAGGTATGTTTTGGTTTCTGGTCTGATCTATTGAAATGTCTTCTTTGAAATTGATAGTACTATTTGAACTACCCATTATTGTTTATATGTTGAGAGGTGTTTGTTGTTCGGAACCAGAGTGTTAATTGCAGATAGAATGTTGCTCATATTTTGGTCCATTTTATTGATTGAATTATGAAGTTCTTGTTGTCTTTGCTGAATATTAGGCATTATGCTGGTGAAAGAGGCTGAGCTTGTTGTATTGGATTGTCCAACTTTATTGCTTATTGTGTATCATCTTCCATTGTATTATTATTGTAATCCTCATATGATTCGAGGTATGTAATTCTCTTATTTAGGTCTCTGATTGATGATTTGATTTCTTTGATATCTTCTTGCATCTGTTATAACATATTAAGGATTTTGTCTAGTGGATCTCGCTCCTGATCATTTTGTTGCTTAGATTTGGTTCTAGGATTGGTTGCTGCTGCTGCTGCATATGAATCTGGTCTTGGTCTCTATATACGTATTTCTCTGCTTGCTATGCTTCTGATATATTGGGTACCAGTGGGTTTGAACTTTTGGTAAAGTTTGCCAAATCTTGATACTTGATCTTTGTTATATTATAACTACTGTTCTCTTTTTTCTTTAATGGAACATTGTGCCAGGAGTTGGTTGCTTTGATCACAGATGGAGCAGAGTTTGGTTTCCATTGACTTGACTGTGATAGTGGTTTCTCCTATAATAAATTCTTGTCCTAAACTTTCTTTGAGTTTGTTTTCAGATTTGAAAGATATGACTGCGAATCATTTTCTGGTATATTTTATTCTGCGGGGGATATAGCATGACTTTGCTTGAAGTTGTTGACATACATTCTTTAGATCAAAAGCATTGGTGTTTGGTAGAAGATCGGTGAGCTTTGCAGCATGTTGAAATCTTTCCGTTATTTGTTACCTGTTCTATTGTGCATCCATTATTCTTGTTGTATCTCCTTTGATTAGTATACTGTATTGTTGGAATAGTTGTTCCTTAACTTTCTTATCCTGAAAGGTTATAGTTACCATTTGCCACATTTGACTTGTGTGCATTGATATGTTGGTAATTTGTCCATATCTAGTGAAGGTTTGTTGTACTTATATGAATTTTGTGATCAAGGAAATGTCCCATACCCCAATACTGTTTTTCTTTTTTGACTCAGTTAGTGTGATTGTCATGCGTGTCAATCTTTTTTGATTTGTGTTTGGTAAGATTAGGTTGCATGCCTCCTCTGCAGCCTGTTCCTCCCCAAATAAGGCAGTGATGTGATCGATGCCCTCTTTTTTTTTTTTGTAGATATTGAAGAGACTTTTTGGGCTACCTAAAGCTTTGGTTAAGTAAGTGATCTTTTGGCCAGTGGTAGTGCCCGGGATGTCACTTGCTATGATTCCTGCTTTAAATCTTTTCTTGCCATATCTTATTGCTCTATCGAAAGGTGATCTTGATCTTGGGCAGCCTCTTCTTTGGTTACTCTGGACTTGCCATGTTTCTTCAGTATCTTCCTTGTTTGGGTCTTGTTCTGGTTCTTCCTCTCCTTCATCTTACATTTCTACATCAGAGTCATCAACCCTTGTTAGTGTGTAGATATGTTGTTGGGTATCTAATGTTTCCTCTCTGCGTACTTTCTTGGGATATACTCTTCCTTCAGTGGTGATTGTTTTTTCTACTTGATTGTTCCATGTTTGTGATGCTGAGCTGCTTGCGTCCTGTTTATTGTGGTTTTACAGGTTCTGGTGATTAGCTATGGATTGTTGGACTACTTGTTTATTTGTGGAGAGATTTTGGAAGGTTTCTGTCAGTTTTTCAAGTTCTTTACCCTTGTTTAGGATTGTTGTCCTTTTATTGTTTGTATTGGTTTCTTTTCGAAGATTTCTTGCGTTACATCTTGCTAGAAGGTTCTCATTGTAGTTGGGTCTTGTATTAGTTTTAGAACTGCGAAGGGTTCTATGAGAACTCATCTCTTTCGTGCACTTTTTTGTTTCTTAGAAAAAATTACCTAAAAAGGAAATTTTTAAGAATTTTAGGATCTGCGGTAAAGAGTTTTTTTTTTGGACTAAATTAATCAGTATTTTATGGATTAATTTATTTTAATATATATATTATTACTTTGAATATTTCTGAAATTTTTTGAAATAAAAAATCTTCAAAGTTTTTTATATTAAAATTAATGAAATTATTTTTGTTTTACAAATTTTTGAAAATTTTTAAAGTTTTTTGGAAAAATTTTTAAAAATTTCCTGATGATAGGGCTGAAGAAAATATTTTTCATTGTCTTTTTCTAGTTATCAAAGATATAGTAAATATCAAATTAAAATCTATTCTTTATAAAAGATTATTTTATTAACTTTGAGTATCTTGATAATAGTACTATTTAAGATCATATATATTTTAGATAATGGAACTACTTCTTTATTAAATTTGATTTCTCTTTGTTGTAATAGTTATTGAGAGACCTATAGTTTTGAATACTTGTCATACATTTGTAACTATATTCTCTTTTCTTATATTTACTATTTAAAATATGTATTGAGTTCTCTTATATTTATACAATATTATTTATATTATATCATATATTTGTTGTTTGATCTATAGTTTTGATAAATTTACTTGTTTACTTGTTTACCAAATATAGTATATTGCTTTGGTTTTAAACTTTTTTATATTAATTTGCAATTGTTCTATTTTGATTAATCAATGTGAAGTAAATATGTATTTATTAGTTGTTTACATATTTTTTGTTTAGTATTGATCTGTTATTTATTATCTCACTAATCCATATGATGTAACTGATTGTATAGAGTACAACTTTGATAATAAGTTTCAAATATATATTATATTTGTTGTATTAAGAGATACATTATATAAATATTACTTTGTATTATATATTAATTGTTTATGTATTGCAACTATATTACTATTTATGTTCTTTAGCTTTTGCTTTTAGATTTATAATATTCTTTTGAATCTTTATAACTTTTGAGTTTTAATTGATTTACCTATTAAAACTATTATATTGTAGAGGTTCTTTCTAATGTTTAGAAAAGTATTAATTTGCACTGGTCTAATTAGAAGCTAGAAGAGTCGATATTAGATTCCTTGATCTTACTGTAATTCAGATTTTCTTTCTTGTTTTTCTTTTTCTCAAAGATTTTAGTAGAGTGTAATATTGTTATAATAAGTATATATATTTTTATTTGTTACTTGTTTATTAAGTATTATATATATATTTTAAAAATAGTTGTGCAGTTATTAACTCTTGTTAGTATTGCTGAGTTGAGTTTATTATGTTTTGTTTTTTTTCAAAAATTATTAAAAAAAAATTTTTAAGAAAAAGTTAAATCAGCAGATTTTATTAAAATATACTTTTTTTTTTTTTTAAACACTCTGTTAGGCTAGTTATGTGTGCTTTATTAAACAATTGTAAGCTGTATATATAGTATAAATTGCTAAAGCTAAAACTTTAACTAGCTCACTTATCTCAGTAATTACTCTAAGTGCAACTTTGGGAG